>DWDU01001912.1:0-13652 GCA_018245575.1 Jemadia suekentonmiller
TAAAAGATGCAGTAGCACGCCTATGGAGTTTCTTTCGCCGCTTCTTCTCCATAGCGAGGCCTTTTCCGAAGCGGTGGCAGCTTCATTTTGACGTACAAAAAGTGTTCCAGTTCCAGTGAACCAATTTTCAATAAATTATATTTGAATTTGATTTTAATGTTCCAGATATGACATTAGTTCAAACGACAATTTTAGTGTCTTAGTCTATCTGTAAGTAACAACTACTACAACAGGAAATGAAATGCACGATTTACTGTTCTGCAGTAAAAATGGTGGAGATGTATCCCATATGTTGACTGCGTCGTTGGTCGTGTTGGTTTCAAGTGCGACTACCGCTAGGTAGGTTCTGGGTTCAAATCCAGTGTCGGGTACTATCGGATTTTCTAGTAGTTTTTTTTTTAGTAGAGTCTGGATTTGTGATCGGTGTATGACAATACACTCACCACCTATTCTATACTGGTACGGTAACGCAACTGGTGAAGTGTGGGAGTGTACTATACTCCTCTGTCTACCTCTTGTGGGACTACAGACATGATGTTACGTTATCCCATATATGTAAGTAATTACTTTAGACTTTACTCCACTCTGAAGCAATACAAGTTGATAGATTATTAGATAGCTGCTAGATTATTTGAAAGCTCACAACACGCAATTGCTACATCTGTTCATGTCGCAAATAGGTGTAGACAATTGGGATCCAAATTCATTATAACGTAGGTTATAAACGCACTTAATGAACACTAAACACTATTATAGTTACCATGCATCAGTTTTGGCTGTGTTAGATCGATGAACAAAGGTCTAATAGAACGATTTATATCTTGAGTATCTATGCCTTAAAACCATATTTGTGTGGTTAATATAATTATTACAAGCTTTAATTTGGTGCTAATAAACCGCGGCGCACACTCCGCCTACGCGTTATATACTTCGTAGTCAATGTATTGGATATTGTTCATACTGGTCAGAAACAAAGTAGGTACTTCAACCTATTTTGCATGATGTTTCTATTCGGCAATGGCTAGTGACTGGTAATAGTCATCGTGGTCACTGAATGGCAACACTGGACCGTGTCGTTTACGTTTACCCTTAACTTTTACACAATAGGTACCGATACCGTGGCTGGCACTAGTCGTCATTATGATCATCACCAACCAGTAAAATATAGGTCATACACAACATAATTAATGTGCTGAGTGGCCTGTGTCACACACGGGACGTAATTAATGTCCTGTGTTGTCCGTCATATATCGTTCGAACTGTGTATCAGTACTTCAAGATGTTCACATTGCTTTTGCAGGTAGTTCACTACCTGATCGATGAAAATATTTGTATGTATTAGTTGTTACAAACAATTAACGTTTATTTTGCCGATCGATATGATAATTCCATCAAAGCGGTATACATGTATCTCAACGTCGTTGTTCGATAACTGTACAACTCTTTACGAACATATCTCGTGACATAAACGTGTCGTTAAGCTACTCGGCCTGCTGAAACTTGCAATCAGCACTCCTCGTGAGGGAACGTTGCGCCTCTCGTCGAACACCTGACAGGAAAAGGTCAGACGGTTAAAAATAATATTCGAGATAAGCTCGGAGCGATGATGGAGTTACAGGTTGCGCTATCTATAAAAGCTGAGTGGGGAAAGCTGTGGTCATTATTATTTTATTGCCTATCAATATACTCGCGAGTAATAAATGAAGCTACCAGGAGCCCAGTACGGTATTGGAAGCGAAATAATATCTTCTTTTACGATGACGCTTTATATTTCATAGAGTCATAAAGTCGCGATTTTCGCCAGTTTATAATGCCCTGGTTATGTTTCCCGTGGCTCGCATGATGTGGTGCCCTGTTTCCGCTAAAATCCCGCCGCGTGTGTGTCTAATACTTATCGTAACTCTTCAGCTCCCTTAACATATATTTGGATATGAATACAAATCGGTAAGTGAACAATAGCATTTTTGAACCTTTTTGGTCTCCGAAAGCATCATGAAACACGGAACTAAAGTAATAATATATGTAACATAAAAATATAACGAACACGCAATGTACGTTTCCATAACAATAGAGCAACAACACGTATGATATATAAAATTCATTATGACAAGATTCACACATTTCATTATTCACGCACAAAACTTATCCGCACTCGTCCCGCTCCGACGCGCTTTTATTGAAAATTCAAGTCAAACGAAACAAACAACTCTGTTCATGACAGTGAAACAAAGCTCTCGCAGCGCGTCACCGCGGGCGTGGTGACTCATTGTGGCGCTCAGAAGCCAGCGGGACCTCTGGCAAAATACAGTGCCGTGTCCGGGGGCTAGGTTCAGTCTAGTTCATCGTACCTATCAGCAAGAATTGAGCAAAGTATAAATACATTTTGTAGATTTTAGTTTTGACATAAAAAAAATATGTCTGGTACTTGTAAAATTGGTGTTTCGTAATATAAAAATCCATTTACATAAAATTTAAATTTTTTATTTTTTACGTGCTTATAACAGTAGTTTGCGTAGATAATATTAATGTGCCTTACGTGTCTGAAATCTTATAATAATTGCACAATGCACAAAATGGAAGTATTAATATAGTATTATCGTAAAATGTGGATAGTATCATAATTATCTGTATATGTGTCCGGTGCATGGCAATAGGCTCACCACATATTCAATAGTGGGACGTAAACGTAACTGGTGAAATGTGGGAGTGTTTTACATTCCTGTACCTACCTCTTCGGGGATTACAGGCGTGACGTTGCATTTTTATTATCATGAAAACATAATATTTTCAAGTAAAATCGCCTTAATTATCATTTTACTTTATTGTCTATCAACATATCAACACAATAGAATAAAGACATTATGGGCAAAACAAAATTAAAGAAACTATCTTATAAAATACGCATAGCTAGTTATATTGAAAGGAGAAATAAAGTAAAGTTTCCAGTAACCAGTTCGAAGTTGTACCTACTCGCGATTCACGTTCATTGTTTGAACAACACTATTCACTCATTAAACATATCATGGATACAACGGAATACCAGTTCGCTTTCCAATATCGTAACACCTAACAAAATATCTAAGCAACAGGTTGTAGGTAAACACGGGCACCGCTCGGTGCGAACGAAATCGTATATCCAGTGGACAGCAAGGTACCGTGGACAGATTCAGCGTGTCAGTGATGCTGTTCATTAATGTGTAAATACGAAATCATAGTTTCGAAACAATTCCTCGAACGAAGCATTTATTAAATATATACATGTATGTATTACTATGTTTCTTTTATATATATTAATAAGCATGCCACAAAGGCAGACGGCCCACCTGGTGGTAAGTGGTCTTTGAAGCCTATAGACAAGTGCAACATGAAAAGAGTTCATCTTGCCTGCCTGTTGATGTTAATTGGAATATTTGTGACAAGATTTTAATTAAATCGCTATCATTTCATTCAATTACATGAATCCTATAAGGTATATGATAATTTTCCTGATTCAAATAAAACTTTTATTTACAATAATAGCTAAAGCACTATCCATTAATGTATTATACCACTTTTATAATAATTGTAACAATGTATGCGTTGTGTTGTATTCCTAAAACAATAATTTGCTTTTTTAATATACACCTTTTTTAATACACTTATATAAATGGAACGGAAACTTTGCCTATTGCTATTCTTGTGAAGCTGCAAGGGTCGCAGGTCTAGGTTTTAAATCAAAAACCCGTTATTGGCTTACACCGTTTGGTAAGTACGGTTTTCTATTTAAAATGGTGATTTAGTGTACAAAGAGTCGATATACGCCGATAAGAAGAAAGTTATGTGGGACGTCTCGCGCAACAATGTTTCACCGGCATGGTCTCAGACTGCGCATCGCGGATTGGAACTCGATCTCTTAAATACGGTAAGATTCAAGGTACAAAATCACAGACTAAGATATCTTATAATAAATCCCTCCTCACATTGCACTTCCCGTAATTCACCAATTTGTATTACTTTCGCGCGTGTGTATGGTTTTTTTTGTAAGTGTTCTTTTGAGCTTCTAAATTGATTCGATTATCCAGGTTAATTTTCAATTATACTTGAAATCTTTCAATTATTTTGATCAATCTAAAATTTATCAAAACTCGAGAATCCACACCTGAAGACTGCAAAGTCTTCTACCACATTTATGGACTGTACATTGTGTGTAATACTGGCCACTCACCACTCAGCATCGTATCCAGAAAAAGAACTATGCTGCTTAGTTTGATCATACGAGGCCTGAACTGAGATAGATACAGCGCCAAAAGATCTGTACGTTTTAGCCCTTAACGCAATGTTCTGAACGTCGTGTTCTGCAAGTGCCTTTAGATGATTACCTACTTACCGTCTGACGACACATCTGCCTGCTTGCGTCATCGGTTAAGTGGTTACACAATTTCATCGTTTCTAGATTCTTGTATTCATTAACTGTTTGGCCTCTCACGAGTTTTATAACTATTAATGTATCAGATATTCACTGCAGTTTCACTTATCGTTGCGTTCGGTTGTGTGCAGTTGCATTAATTAATGCACAGCAGTTGTTGCGCCCACGCACACAAGTAGAAAGTAAGGCCCTCACTCGTTACACCTTATCTATATATCTATAACCAGCTACTGCAAATTAACTCGTGTTACGAAAAATAAAGTACATTCGTGCACAAATAATTGCGGACTACACTTGAAATTGGAATAATTAAGTACAG
Source organism: Jemadia suekentonmiller (assembly GCA_018245575.1). Lineage (NCBI taxonomy): Eukaryota > Metazoa > Arthropoda > Insecta > Lepidoptera > Hesperiidae > Jemadia > Jemadia suekentonmiller. The sequence goes on from DWDU01001912.1 coordinate 4,725, forward strand.
TGCGCACGGAATTTTATAATGTTTAGAATCCTTCAGAGATTCTTCGAATAATGAAGGACGCGTTACAAGATTCACTGTAGCACAGTGCCCGTACAAACGGTTACACTTGCCATGTAAAGTATTCCTATGGTTGAAAGACATATCTAAAAAGGTATATTGAATTCGGACTTGTTTTAATATAATGTATATGTAGTTCGAAAGCGGCTAAATCTCACTTTTCAAACTACCTATTACTCACACGCTTATCATTATGGAGCACAAGTGTCATTTACGTGTGTAATAAATAACGAATTGAATTAAGAACACATGTTGTGCAAATTCGACTTATATCTTTGTTCGAAAATCTTAATAATGACGGACGAATTGCGACCGTACCTGTCGACTTAGCGATGTATATAATTAATCACGGATGCAGATATAATACGTTTGGAACGACATCTGAGTGTATTCGAGCTTTGGGAGCGATCATTGTTATAATGGCGTCTGCTGATCGGATCTGCGTTGATGTCTTCATTTTTTGTGAGCTGCCATCTTTAAAAGAAACTACGAAACAGAACCGGAACAAGGAAAATTGTTTAGAGATCCGAACGTCTGCTTTAAACTGTTCTATTTTGATACGAGACTAACTTATTGTTCATTTCCTTTAAATGTCTCTACCGTTACATATACAATGCTATTTATTGAGATGGAATAAAATTTTAATATACTTGAGCAACAATGTAATCAGACAGCCATAAAAGCTCTATTGTAGTCTGTGTTGTTTGATATAATGTACAATCTAGGTTTGTAAATCAATAAAATGTTAAATACAACTCGCGTTTTTCAATTAAGCTGTCGTAACGCCGGAATCATATAAATGTCATCACGATATTGTCGATAGATTTATTGTACGATTATTGTGATATTGAAGTGATTCTTTTCATCAAAGTATTAATAATAACAAAGTCTCCAATAGCTTTCTATTTCAAACTTGATTGAGCCATTACACTATGTAGTTTGAAACAGTTTGTTGTGGTCACGGCGGATTCGTAACTGACAACGCCGCGCTCCGTCCTAGTGAATCACAAGTATCGGTACAGTGTCGAACGATTTTATCGATAAAAGTGAAAACGATATCGGTGTTACCGCGAATTCGTGCTAGGGCTACCTATACAATTTTATTTTCGAACAATATGCTTTGCATTTTTTTTGTTCCAGTTTCGAGAAATACTTTAACGTACTTAGTACGTACTAATATGTATAATTCAAATTATTCAGATGCGAACTTTAAGGTTTCGTTACTGCAATTAAAGTAATTGTGTATCTTTCAATGTGAGGGTTTCATAAAATGTCTTAAAACATTTTTGATAATTGCCAACCCTGCGCGCTACTTTTAACGGTTGGTTATTCGCGCGCTTAATACGGTCAACGGAGATCTTATCGATAGAAAAGTTTAAACGCTACTGTTCTGTTTCAACTTAAAAGGACTTTCTTAGTATCCAGTCTTTATAGGTGGAAATGGGTCTAATGGTCTTATTTGGTTCGTTTGATGTTTGTTGCTCAAGAAGGGAATGTGGTGTATCGCTCTATTCACTGGAACGGATGAGTGTTTTAGCTCAAGTAACTATATGTATGAACCTATCATCATGCCTATTATCCTCGAAGAGATAGGCAGATTAGTGTAATACACTCCCACGTTTCACAAATTACGTCCCACTCTGGAATAGAGGGTGAGCCTATTGCCATACGCCGAGAACAGCTTAATATTTGCAAAGAAATACTAGTATATCGTATCGTTTCAATACTTAGACAAACTAATTGATAAGCTGGAGATTGTACGTTCGACCTACCAGATATACCTGTTTGTGTGATGCGCAGGAGTGTTTGATCTGTGTTTAAATGTACATTAAGCAAGTATTCATATTTACAAATTTATATTATGTACATTTATCATTTCTAGCACTTACTACAGTATGGGTTCTGCTTAGCTGGAATGGCATGACCAAGTGTGAAGTGTCTCAGCATAATATTATTATTATCAGCTAGTGGATAGTTATTTAGAATAATCCTCATGTAATATATATTTCTGCAATTATGATTTTCATTATAGCAATTACCGTCTAAAAATTGATATCGATCTCTTATAAAAATGTCAGCTGAGAATTGCAACTTATTAAAGCTTTATTTCGTTGCATGTTTCGAAGATGCTGTGACATTTAACTCTTACCGAGTCACGATCACATAATTAGCCTTTTTCTCATCGCGTCGTTTAATATAATTTATCGATTGTGCCAGCCGTTAAAATGGCGTTCTCGTTTTATTGATCTCGATCATCATCGCAAACCCCGTGACCCATTTGCCGGTTGCGAGTCACACGAAACGTGTCAAAAGCGAATCGTAAACGGACGCGAATCGGAACCAGTTGTAAATGTGTGTTGTGTATGTGTGTGTGTGACGATAACATCGTGACTGGACTCGCGACGACCGCATTAACATACTGCCGCCGACCAACGAGGGCAGCTGCGAACTCGATATTGCACATTATCGACATGCTTGTATCGACTACTGCCTCTCCCTACTCTCACGCTCTTACTATGCACACAGGAATTACTTCACAGTAAAGACATCACCCATAACATAGGAGGTCATTACGAAATTTTTCTCGTCGTACAACGTCGGTACAACGACTTACAGCTATGTCAAAAAAAATACATTTTTCGCTGACAATTGTTCATCACCATCAGCAGCCTGATGCACTCCACTGCTAGACATAGGTCTCCCCTGAAAGGCTAGGCCCGTAATCCCCATGCTTGTCATGCGGGTTTGGGTTCGCATAGCACAGGTTCTCGCACCGCCTACGTTGCTTCCCATACCGCGATCTGCCAGCGCTGGATTTAGTCGCCTCTTACGACACCCTGTATCGCGGCGCGGAGTCGGGGAAGATGTATCCTTACTCCGTACCCACATGGCGGGCTTGTAACCCTAACGGCGATAAGTGTTATTTCATTATTTTTCATTATTTTATCATATTATTTAGTTTAAGTATGCATTTGAACATAAAATAAATATATAAATTTACAGTTAAATACGTATACATATCTTTATTCATCATATAATTTTGTTACTAAGTACTCAACCAGTCACCTGTAGCTAATGTCTCTCTCGAGGTGATATATAAATTTGTGTAGAAATGTAATTTTATTCTTGCTAGGGGGACACTTTCTAGTGCATTAGTAACGCTTGGCGGCTAAGCTAATAGACCACTCTTACACCGCCGTTGAGATAAGATTGTCTAATAACATAAACAAGCTGTATCTTAATGTTTTTATTATTGGAAAGTCATTAGCCGATAATTGCGTCACATTTATATAGCGGTCGCTGAAGTGATAGGGAAATGTGAAGTTTATTTTGCATTTGTCAACGCAAAAGCCATTAATGTAACATGATTTTTTATTAGAAAATATATGAGCCTTCGAAGGTAATCTGTTCATCCGGTCGTAATAATTGATAGGAACTCCTTTCTCTCTTTTAATTCCTTTATATATTTTGCAATGAGTGCTCAAAATAATATATACCTACATATACCTCTGTCGATACTTTAATATATCTTTGTATATTTTGTGAAAATGTATGTTTATTATTATGCTTCATAACCAATATTCTGAATGCATATATTCATATTTTATAAATGTATTACGACTACTGCTTTTCATTATCACTCACTATCACTTTCACCTTTAGATTAGAATAATAGATCTTTTATAGTCCTATTCTGTAACTTGATGCGAAATTAAATAGGAAGACAAACAAAGAGACAAATACTGATCACCGCTCGTGCGCTAGTGATAAAATATCAGAGTGATCCCCAAGATAGATTCCCCAGGCGCGGCCCACGCCCGACGCTCGACGCCCGTGCAACGTGTACCCGGGAACTGTATCTCTTCCGCGATTCGAACATCCTTATCGAATCGCCGTTTCTATTCGCTTTGCTGGTTCGCGGGGATAAAGCACTTTGCTTTTCGTTTTGTTCCTACGTTGAACTCTCGGCGCTTTTGTCGTTGTAGAACATCGAGCGCACGGACAGCACGATTCATCGTTTGATCGCCAATGTATCAACTCCCACGGTTATAAGTTGGACACATCAAAGAAATAATGTTACATGTTGTTCATTGCACTTCTTACATTCACAAATAATATCCCATTACAGACTGTTATATTGTTGAAAAATGGTAAATCTAGGTGTGTTGTATATAACATTAGTGTAAGATGATTGCAACGGATTATTTCTATATCTGTATAACGTTTTATTGAAATCAAACGATCCTTTTTGAAGTGTCTCTACAGATGACATATCAGTTAGGTGTGGGTTTAATAGACCAGCAAGAACAGAAATACATAGGTCCATTAAAATACACAACAATTTTAAAATAAAAGAGTAACATTATTATGATTGCAATGCTTCCAATAAATTAAATTAAATATCAACTACGGATTTAAAATTAATAATATTCCAAGGATATAAGATATATGCTTTATATTTCTTTAACATAATTAAGGGGTGTGATGTCTAACAATAATCACTGGGACAGCGTGGTAAATAAGACCCTAAAACTAAACCGCGCTGGAGGAGTACCTACATAAAATAGTACTGGAGAGGACAGTGGTACAATAGAAAGGTTGTTGACTATAACGATATTCTATAAATTTGTAGGTACTATCAGTTGTATGTGCGTCATTCATCGGGCGTACAAAAAGTAATATAGACTTTTATATTATGTGTACAAGTACCCAAGCCACAATTGTAGGGGGTGATTTTAACGAATAAACAATCCGTGGAATATAGGTTCAATAGTACTCTGTACGAAACCGGAAAAACAGATTGCAATAGAAAGTTGCGTGCTATATCAAAATATGCCAAAAGCGACACACCGAATAACCTTTGCGCCGCGAAACGTCGCGATTTATTGTGGTCACGTCCGCGCGCGCCGAACGGGCTAGTTAACGTGCGCGGCGGACGTGGGGTCGGACGGACGGAGCGCGCGCCCCACGGAAACAAACGCACATCATTTATAACACGCGCCTAATGACGTCGCCACGTAACCTTACACGTGTCGATGGTTAAACAACGGTGAACGAAAACGTCGTAAGACAGCTTGTCCGCTCCAGATTTCTCCATGTTTTCTGTAAGGTGTGTGATGTCTGCAAACCTGCATTTTGTAGTGTAACCCCGACTGGTATTGAGAAGAGATCCGTGTGCAAAAGTGGAAGAATAAATGTTAAGTTTACGATATTGATTTAATAAAATAAAATAGAAACTTACAACAGACTTTTAATATTACGACCTAACTGTAGATAGCGACGGTCCGGTAATAACATGCATATGCAAAGACATGATCATTAATTTGTTTCTCATTAATGCATAATATAAAACATTCGATGGCCGTCCGTATGTATTATGTAAATGGCCGTTTTGTTTCTCTCGAGGCGTTCGCTGTCAAATGAGTTGCGGCAGTGGCCGCCTAATTCGTATAACACGCGTATTCGCGTCTACTCCGATCAATATACGGTTTTATTTAAGTGGTTGGTGGTCGCGTCGAAATAGAATCTTTGGAGACAACAACTACGTGAAGTAGACTCTGTCGAAAATACTAAGTTCGTAACATCACGCCTGTAATCCCCGAAGAGGTAGGCAGAGTAATGTGTTACACTCCCAATAGGAGATTAGTGAATACTATGTTTGTTGTCGACATAATGGTTCTACCAAAACATATGTAATAAAAAAAAAATCTTGGTGGACGTAATTTTATTATACACATTAATTATACATTATCTCATGCATTGTGCTTACGTTCATTTTTATATCATTTCACTGAAGCGTTCTCGTTTTTGATTTATGAAACGTCGGGTTACGTGTCTATCGTATAAATCGTAAAGTAATGCATGGTTTCTTCCAAATCATCAAACGTAACATGATGCTTGTAATCACCGAAGAGGTGTAAGTAGAAGAGCGTAGTATATTTTCACGTTTCACCAGTTACGTGTCCGTGCCATTGTGGAATAGGGCGTGAATCTACTAGACACTAATGCAGACTCCGATACACTACTACAAACTCCAATTAGAAAATCTTAGTTAAATTCTAAATTAGATAAATCCAACAAAACTCATCCAGGGATTCGACTCTGGACCTCTGGATAACCAGTATATCTAATCATATCAATTCTTCGCATGGAATATTAAAACTCTAAATTTGTACAGTTATAAAAGATATGGTTTAGTGAAACCATTTAAAAGAGTATGTAACATTAATTTAGAGAGACAATTTCATATACACTATTCTGTACAAACGTTTAGGTAGTCCACATACATTTTTTGTATATCCATACATTCATGCTAATAACTCGCGAAACATACTAGCTCTGATACACACAGATGCACACGCACACGCATACACACACATATATATGTATACATATACACCTCTACATCCATCGAGCGATCTGCTATATTCCACTAATTCACTTTCACTCCTTTTGTTACATTTTTTTTTGCCGATGAAACATCACGTCAGCCAGCCGGTGATGTCTGTCTCTCTCGATAGTCGCTTTCATATCTGCGAATCGTTCCGGTATTGTTCTACCGCATTAGCTGGCAAAGGTCAATGTCTCTTTATCGATTGTTTACGACGCCCGATTGAAAGGATAAGGCAGGCGGCGGCGAGCCCGCACCAAATATCGTTGAATGGCGTTTCGAATCGTCGACTTTCTAAATTGATTTTCAGGATGCCATTATTTTGCCGTCTATCGACTTAAAGGTTAAGTCATCGCATAGGCGACTAATTAATTGATGGGTTAAACAATGGCAAGTGTAATTTTTTGCTCACCGTGATTTTCTGTAAGTCATACTTGTGTTTGTTTCTGTTTGAGGATATATAGCACTTGCGTCTGAACACAATTTGCAAAGATACATCGTGTAATAGTGTACGCGCAGCCGAGAGTGATAAATGTAGAAGTACTACTTTAGGTCTATATAGGATATAGATATTTGATGCTCTTTTTTTTTTCGTACCCCTAAGGGATCTGGCGTGACAATATTATTATCATAGTACTAAAATGACCCATTAGCATTTATTATGTATCGAATGGAAATACAACATCTGTTACTTCGTTGCCCGTCGACCATATAATCGTTCCAAAATTTGCTTATAGAATGCACAGTTACGTCTTGTGTTGGCTTATGATTAATGGCGAGGCTAATTTTATATGTGCTTAATTGATCGTACTCATTCAATAAACAAACATAATTATTAGTCTATTAATCCACCGTTGCATTTATAATGCCTGGCACACCTCAACGACTCGTGGAACAAGTTAGTGAAATTAGTTTATTGCTAAGTATCACTCGTGTATTAGGTACGTAGTTAAATTGATGATTCAATGTAACGTGTATTGAAAATAGTTTCTTTTTATTTATATTAATCCAATTGAGAACCGATTTTAGACATCCTGTTAGGAGGCTCTGTCGAAACATAAATGTCATTGATATTTCTCATATAATTTATTGTCGCTATAAAACAACACGATTCTTAGTTTAATTTGGTCTCAATTACATAAATTGATTGATGTTTTCATTCCCATTTATGTTTTCGAAATAAAATTAATTAATTAATTGGGATCCTTTCTCTTTCTCGGTAATTGCGTATTTATTTCGCGTCGAACATTGTTACATTTATACATTAAGTATTTTTGTAAGGGTAAAATTGATTTTTTTAATCTGTCTATATTGCAAATCGTATTGTTAATATTTGCCTGGGCTTTTATGGCCCTCGTTTCTGGCCACGGTTTTTTTGCCAATCTAATGTTAAAACGTATTAAATCCGATTTGAAAGGTTTATAACAACTACAGAAAATTTTAAAAAACAACATTATTAGCGCACATTTATTAAATGAATTGGATACATAATGATGAGAACTTTATCAGTGGTATAACCGAGGACAAGACGCGATGACGCTGTTTGAAGGAGGCCTATGTCCAGTTGTGGTCTGGTATAAGATGTTGATAATAATCATAATACATCGAATCATACAAAGTTGAATGGCATTCTAAAAATATTACTTAAATAGCGCTGTCTCCATTTACATTGATATCATCATGAAAAGCTTTAAGTTTAAAAAATACAAACAAACGCTAATTCGACGGCGTTGCCCAATTCTGTTTAACTATTGGTACAGATGGTTCGTATTATTGATTCATACAGTGAATTAAATTGAATTGAACATGACATTATAATTTTTAACGAACAAATCATTGACTCATCGTAATTAATTGAATGCTTTTAAATTTACATACATCTTGTGTGTTACGAAAACTATGACCGTTATTTTAATATCCATTCAGTGTGGATGTGCACAACCAGTATTATATCTCTAATTATAACCAGCATTACTCAGAGGTGACTGTATTCACAATTTTTTACTTTGCAAGTGGCAATCGTTGTTCTGCCGGCGGACAAAGATGAGGTGTGCATTCGTCCTTATAGCTGCCATAATAAGTAATTTTCTTTTGTATATATGTAAATAACATTACATCTACATTTCCCTCAAGGGGTTGGCAAAACAGTATAATACTACTGCGACTGTATACGTACATACCACTAGGTATGTAAATAAGATGTCTTTTAACAGAGTTAGATATTGTAACTAAGTAATCTATCCAGAGGAAACACGAAATTAATATTTTCCCTTTCCCTTCTCAAATTTGCCGAAATTCTTATTTTTCAACATTTTTAAAAACGTGATAAACAGTGGAACGAAAGGAGGATGATAAAAAAATGTAAAATCACGCCTGTAATCCCCGAAGACGTGTAGGCAGAGAATTGTAGAACATTCCCACGTTTCACCAGTTACGTTTACGTCCCACTATGGAATAGGTGGTGAGCCTATTGCCATGCA
>DWDU01001913.1:0-13650 GCA_018245575.1 Jemadia suekentonmiller
TACAGATGTTGGGAGTGTTCTACACTCCTCTGCCTACCTCTTCGGGGATTACAGGCGTGATGTTATGTTTTTTTTTACGTTACGTATTACAGATGTATGTTTCCTTGACCATAATATTCTAATCACGATTATGATCATCACCATCTTTTTGATCATTCCACTTTAGATATTGGGCTCCTTTCATAGTGAGAAGGTATACTATGCCTGGTATGAGACTATAATATGCCATGCTGGCCAAATACGAGTTAACAAATTCTACTTTCAAAAACCTGTCCTATGTTCCTGTTACACACAACATTATTTAAAGTTAAATAATATGTAAATTAAGGGTTGACTGCACAATAACAACGGATTCGAGTTACGATGGCTGCGTCATCAGCTATTAAACTGAACGCGAGCTACGTAGTCTCGACTGATCTTACCTTATTACCCCTGTAGGCGGCAGATAACCCACTTGGTAATGGGTGGTCTTTAATAATCCATACTGAAATGTTAATTGTTTAAATATGTACATTGTTCCATACTTATTTTACGCATTTAATAAGTATAGAAAATTATTATTATACCAACCCGTCAAGTTACGGGATTAGCACAGAGAACGAAATATGGTTTTAAGATATGACAAATATTTGAGATAGAAAAATAATTTCTTGCTTCACGAAAACGGGACATGTTGAGTGAAGAAAAAAGAAATTACAGAATATTTTTTTTTAAATGAAAGTGGGTTAAAAGTTTGATGAACTTTTACTGTTCTAGGACAACAAGAAGATACACTTGAAATCTATTTTGAAAATGGCTTAATCACTTACGTTTATAATAACAAACTGTGTACCTAAAATAAGATTTAATTAATTAAATTTTATTAACATTTTTTATTTAATCTGTGCATAATTGGAGGTTTTATTAAAATAATGTAGTCTAATATTATAATTATACGTAACATAAAAAATATTTATATATTATAATTATTTATATTAATATTTTATGTTGATTATATTTTATTCTAATAATGTACAAGTATTTAGTGTACCAGCATAGAAAATACGATACACTAATTTACTATATAGCCACATAAACAGAAATCAGCATCAACAGTGACAACAAAGCGGATAAGAATAAAACGATAATAATGTATACCAACACTATTTCATACGGCGCACACGAGTGGATTTTAAATTTTAATATCGCGTAAATGTTAGCAGCGGTTGTGTTAAAACGAGCAGCCGTTCAATTCACGAATATGTAGCGTAAAAGCCAGGCGATGGAGAGGTTAATGGTAGAACATGCGCATACCTCATGTTTGATTCATATTATGAAATATGTGGTTGAAATTAACAATAGTTATTATAAGATTTTCTTTGTTGACTAGTCAAAATATCACTTGATCTTGTGTCCGTCTAAGTTCATTAAGATGAACAACATTAAAGGATAAATAAATGAATATTTTAAGCTATGCACTTTTGGTCTCTGCTTACCCCACCGCATAAGAGTCCTAGCGTGACGATTTAATTCTTATAATAACGTAACATAACAGTACGCCTGCATTTTCTGAATGGGATAAGCAGAGGAGTGCACTACTCTCTCACAGTGTACCAGTTATATTATATGCCCCGTCGCGATATAAGTAATATTGACAACAATAACAGTTAACATTTTAAATTTGCAGCTGTAGGTTTTCGTTTGTCAAATACGCTCGCATATACCTATACGAATGTGGTGACAGGAGTGTTGAAAGACACATTGTCTTCGTAAAGCCTCGTGGAGAACGGATTAAAGCAGCGATATGAATTTTGTGTAGAAAGGGCGATACGATTTTTGTATGGAATTGGATTTTCAGTATTATTTGATGTTATTTTATTATCTTCATATATTCTAAAATTATAACATAATAATGTTTATTTTAACGCTTCGATGTTTATCAATATAGATAAATTATTTAAAAATAATTTTAGAAATTTTCAAATTTATTGAAGTTCATTTTCGATTTTTATAATGACAATTTGGTATATTTTCAAAAGGGCTGCTCTATAAAAGTCACAATTCTTTTAAAAATTCCGCCGAAACGAAAAAATTCAGACCTTTAACATTAGATATACCATTTGAACAAATAACACAAATGAAACGTTTATAAATCGTTCATTTACACGTTAATTAAGTTCGTACATATTAAAGACTCAAACGTAGCAAAAACATAAGAACGTCTCGTGTAATAAACGATTCTGACTGCAGTCGTTCTCATAATTTTCTTCTTAAGTCGCTACCTACAACTTAATTTACTTATTCTCTCGCAAAAATTTTTAATCATCTAATTCCCTGTAAGCTTTCCCATTGTTATACAACCAGCATAACATATGGGTAACGTTCGTTCCTTGACAAATACAATAGTACCTCCTTTATGTTCCATCTACAGAGGCTTATAGCTTAAACAAATTTTGGTTAACAATTATTAAAAAACTTCCGGTGTATGGCAATAGGCTCACCCCTCATTGCATGGTGGGTCGTATACCGTAACATCGGTGGTACATGAGAGTGTACTACATGCCCATCCCTTCGAGGAAATAAGGGCGCGATATGTTGTTATTTTATAGTCATTTCCCGATATGTATATATACAAATTAAAAGTCACTTAAACCTTACCATTTGTGAAAACATAATTCATTTATTGCGTTGTTTCTTAAAACAATTCATATAATTCGTACATTTGAACAAGGGTTTGGGAAAAGTTGGTAATGCCCAGAGAATAGTTTATGCGACTCCGTGGATATAGTGGGCTAGCGGTGAGCCCGTTTGTCCCAAGTTTTACAAGGCATTCGGAGAGCTCCAACGGGGTCTGACCTAATTACCTACTTAATGAGAACTACGATCGAGAGCGACGTGGTAGCGCCTGGAACGAGCGATGGAACGCAAACGCTCGTAGTTATCGCATTCTATCAGTCAATCATTCGGTGGCTGAACACGCCGTCTTATTTAATGTAACATCACGCCTTTAATCCCCAAAGAGGTAGGCAAAGGAATGTAGTACACTCCCGCGTCTCACCAGTTACGTTTACGTCCCACTGTGGAATACTGGAATACCCAGAAAACTGGGTGTGATAGAAATTAGACTTATTGAGAAATATATTACAGAACTTAGTTGAATAGCGTTGCTTATCTCATTAATATTCTTCCATTAACACCACAATAGGAATTGTTACGATAGAGATAAATTTTATGTACAACTTTAAATTATTACCGAGTTACGCGTATTTTAATGTAATTGAATCAACGAAACATCTGTGATCTGCCGCGGGGTAATGATAAAATAACTTCAAACGTACCCGTGCCGAAACACGGTGGAAAATAGACACACTTTAAAGTTTTTCTACAGAATTTTTCATTCTCGAGAGTTCTCTATTACGTGAAGCAATTGACTAGTTTTTAACTCGTTTTTACTAGCTGCACTTGTTACTGACTATATAAGGGTTGCTTCAACTTCAAGTTAACCCACTTCCTGTAGTCCGATTTGCCTGAAAATATGTACACGTTGTAGTTCTGTAAGCGTGTTTTTTAGTTTTTTAAACTATCGATATTACTTAGAATATAGCCTTAATCGTTGCTTTATACGAGGAGACGCATGTCCAGTAGTGAAATAATATAAGGAATTCGTGCTGATGCTAAAGCAATCGAACCAGTTTTGAATAAATGTATAAACTGTTTAAAACTAAGCAGCGGAAAGCCTCCGATAACAGACGCGACAGAAATATCGCTGTTATACTTATATGACATTGAAGTCATTTCAATGAAAATGCTTGAAGACTTTTCACATTACTGTGTTACTTCACATTACTTACATTCTTAAAGATTATGCTGTTAAATTCTGAAGTAATTCAAGATTACTTCATAAGATCAGATTCAAGATTTATTTGGAACGTATATGAGTTGGTCCGATTCCAGACAAGTCCTAAAAGGATGCTAATTTATGGAAAATGCTTATAAAAATTTGGCGGTAGCGAATTTCTTTTCTAAAATAAGTAAAGTCGTACTTAATACTTGTATATAAAAACATATTCTTAATTTAAAGCATAAACGAATATTCAATTGAGCTCTTTAGACGTGTCATGAATAAGTAAGCAATAAGAAGAATAATAAGCAAAATAACGACGATATAGTTGTTTAGTTCAAAGGTTTCAATCATTTTAATAAAAGCCAACATCGTTAAAACAAAAAGTTATTAAACAAAGTAATAAGATAACATTGAGGGACAAAGTTCTTGTGAAATTCGACTAACGGTTTACTTTACGCCGTTGTATCTATTCTTGAGACGAGCGACTCTTACTGTGCTAAGATTTCCCATACAAAATATAAATGAGATCGTAACTCACGGAAGGCCGCGTGAGTTTTATTTCTTCGTGTCACAGGGCATTATGCTCTTGACTGATCTACGGGCGTTGAATGTAAAAGTTACTAGGGTGAAAACAGGAGAATAGCGGTACGATAGCAGCCCGTTGGAGGCACGGGTGCGGCGGGGCAGAGCGCGCACCCGGGCGCTCGAGCAGTGCTCTCCCGGACCGCGGCCCGGCCACGCCGCTACGTGCTCCGTGCCGCCCCGCACCGCCCGCGATCTAACTTCTCCGTAACAAACGGACAATACAAAGAAATCGGACCGCTCATTTCCAAGTCCCCTATTCATCGCCGCGATGTGATTCCGTGTTCGTTGTTCGTGTGCAAGTGCTTGGATATTTTGCCGCGTACGTTGCGGCCGGACGGGCGATATGAACACTCGTTCGCGTTTATTTTAAAGTGACCACTTAATTAATTGTTCTGAATGTTCGGAATTGGGTGTTGCAGGTAAAACATTTTGTTTTCCACTTTTTTTTTAAACATTTCTACAGTCAACTATGCTAACATATAAAAAATTAAATTACCACAACGTTGATGTGTATTGTAACGCTTAAATATCGGCATCTGATGCGAAAACCTGAATCCCTGTAAATGCAACTTTTTTACTAGTGAAATGTAAATAGCAAGACGTTCTCAGCGATCTTTTCACATCGCCGCTTTTAGACCCCAACGCCCACGGGCTATAATAAGCTGTCACACTACACATCAAATTATAAATAATGTTTACATGAATATGATATATAAGACACACATATTCACATACGACGGTCCGCGGTGGCACTCATTAGACGAAGTTATTTATGTCCAGCTGTAGATTGAAACAGGCTTTTAATGACATTCATATTTATGTACGAATCTCTATTATTTACCCGGCGTTCCTTATTTAGCATTTTAAGCGTTACTTATATTTTTGATAATTAAATATTAATTAAGTTGGTTCTACTAGAACGCCTTAGTGAAGTCAGTCGATAAACGAACCAATTGGGAACAATAATAATCCTGAGCGAGCAATGAGTTTATTTATATTAGCGTCAAAAAATAATTACCAGCTCTTATAGTAGCGCGAAAGGCGTGAACTACGATTAACGCGTCCACTTCTCTTAGTAAGCATTTGCATTGTAAGGGTGTGGCAGATGGATGCAGACACGGAAGGCAATCTAAACAGCACCTCGGGGGCAGTAACAATGCCGTGACAGGTTTTTGGTAGGACTACAACCTTAAAAACTCATTGTTCACAAAGAGGTTCATTGTATATACAATTTACATGCACACCTGACCCTTAGCATTGTCCGCTGATATAATGTAGCCTGCCTCAACATCGTCACAGTCAGCTTATTGCAGTCCTCTACTAGACATAGACCTCCTTTGAGGGGATATGTCCATAACTTCTCGCACCGCCTACGCTCTCACAGGCGGCCAGGGCGTTTAGCTACGCCTTAATTTTTGCCTGTGCTGTTGCTGTGGCCTGCTTGCCCAATTACTACTTCTGTAACACGAAAAAAATGTATCATGAATGATACCAGAAAAAAAGTGTATGAATTTTACAAGTACTACTCGTAATTTGATAGTTTTATAATACATCTAGCTAATGATCAGTAAAACGATATTGGCGCGCTTGTATGAAGAGAATGATGAATGTAGAAGAAGCGCAGCAGATCTATAAAGCTAGACATATTTGACACTACGTGCTCTCTGCCTACCCCATAAGGTACTTGGAAGATATAATAAAAATTTAATGAACTGTGCAACTATGTACGTATATGTGTAATAGTTAGACATCTGCATTACAACGTACTGTAGGTATGACACAAGAGACGGGAGATATTAAAATACATGTATAAATTCACGAACACTTTTGAGGTTGAATATGTTGACAATCTATTAAACTATCGTCCATTGATTGGGCCTTAATTACGAACCAAATCAATATCCAACTCAACGCATTTTCAAATTTAGCGAACGACATATTTTTCATATCATACTAGTTGATTTTCCACTTCAATAAAGGCGCGATGTTAAAACCATTTGCAAAAAATAACAGCGATAGCTTCGCGCTTACGTGCCGATCGTTCTCCAGCGAACTTTCGAGAGCATGCCGCTCGCTTACACATTAATTTGTCATTTTCATTTACGTCTTGAAAAAACATTTATGTAGGTACCTTATGAGCAATGGATTTTTCGTGTAACTAAAGCATCATATTATTCTAAATTGTTATCTATATCGAAGAATTTTCAAGATACCTTTATGATAAAAGTAATGGATAAGACATAACGATTCTTATTATACTTACGAAACCGTCGTTTATACGAAACGCTCAATGTCTGCAATTTAAGATGATCGTGAGCCCTGAGCGTATGTGAAACAAAGAGGGCAAGTCTTTATCGGGTGTTTTTCATTGTAGTTCACAAAAATCTCGTTTATTATTCTCTATGCACGAATAATACCATAGCTTAACACAGGTATCATGAAACGTACTATATATTTTTGGATTGTGGTAATTTTTGCGTCCATCAAAGTCAGTAATTTTGACTGCGTAATGATTAATTATAGTTCCTAAAAACGAACTTCAGAAACGCCTGAAACAAAGTGTTGCCAATATATTTACGTAAATTTTTCCATTTCGCTGGCATGATGGTGTACAGAAAACGCTTTGGTATAAACAAGCATTTGAGATCGCTATATAAAAGATAATATCAGAGGTAAAGAGATTCACCGACAGTCGCATACTTCGGAGGGTAAACATATTAGGAATCGATTTGGTTCATTGAATATGTTGCCATCATCTCATGATGATGATAATAGTCATGTCTAGCAGTGACTGCTGATGTCACTGCTGGACATAGTTCTCCATAAATCTAACACCGCCGCCTGTGCTTCTGCCAATAGGCGACCAGGTTATTTAGTCTAGGCAGACCGCGCCATACAGCAATCTGCCAGCGCTAGGATTAGTCCCTTCTTACGACACTATCCCGGCACGGGGTCAGGAAATGTATTCTTACAATTCTTTTGTCTATATTATTGGATGTTTATTTATGATAAAAGTCAATACGTATAAGTGGAAACGACAATAAAATAATAAATACAATATGTAGGTACTATACATTTTTTATTGAAATTTGTATTAGCAAGAGATATCATAAATAAGCGTTGATGTTATTCAGAGCTCGTTAATTATGGACGCCAGAACTTTTATGTAACTGAATCTGATAGAGGGAATAACGCGAGTCGGCTAGTGTGTGGATAATATAATAAATGTTGTTGTTTATTCCCGCCAAAATAGACTCATCGTAAAAGGAACACGAAGTACTGCCCTAGTTAAGCAATTCTTGAGACAACCATTACCAAAGCAATTCTGACGATAATCTTCTAACATGCAATACGCATATCATAACTCAAGGACGTCACATATATAGTTAATCAATTAGTAATTATTTAGCATTATAAAAAACTGAAGAACTATTTAAAGTTAATTGTATTTTCGCACAAAACGATAATCACATAAAAACGTTACTATATTTAATTGCACACATGGAGTTTGTTTTTTGTGTTCTATGTCGTAACCAATTACGTTTCTGTTCGATAAATGTAATTAATTTCATCACAACCGACTTCCAAGAGCCATCAGAAACGCGGAAAAAGAACCGAACAAAATCGGCAAATAAAACGTTCCCTATTCTTTTCCAAAGAATTCTTGGAAATATACTCGTTTAGTGAAGGTCGTTTTAATGAAATAAAATTCAATAATATTTATTAATAAGGTTTAATATAGTCGATTATCTGCTTAATAAAATTTGCTGCAAAATATTTAAACTTCCTGATATTTAAACAAATGTTCATAGTAGACGAATATATGATAAATTATTATGTAAGTAAAAAAGCAATTCATCAACAATTGAGATTGACAATAGCAGCACTGTTTTCTGAGAGTGCATAAATAAAATTGAACACAAGAACCACTGCAGTTTTTTGTTTTGTTCCGTTAAGTATTTGACAGATCTGCACAACCGCACTCTCGACTAATAGACAATGCAGACATGGTCGAAAATAAAAGATTCCCTAGAAATTATATCATACCCTTTGCATAAATTATGTAATATATTTAATTTAAAGTGCAAATTAATATTAGCGTTTCGTTTCATTAAACGGTCATTAAAATAACCAAAGAATCAGGAACCGTAATGAAACTTAATTTTAACATTTTCAACAATTCTTTGAAACTCTCATTTCGCTTAATCGACTGTAATGTTTTCGCAATCACTGTCAGAAGGTAAATAAATTTGAACCTTTCTTCGTCCGCTCCGCTATTGGCGATGTAGCGGCAGCTCTTAACTACACCGCTCGAAACTCTCATCTGTCTGCTCCATTTCATCCGTTGGTTTCATTGAAATTGTACCAGCGAAATATCCGAACGAAAGCTACAATGGATGCAATCATATTTGTCATTCTTCAGTAAGCTTTACTCTCGTTTCTTCACGCTATAATGTCATTCCAGATTTTTCCATTGAAAACTACGGGCAACGTGATTTACTAATACCATAGGTGAAGTAGTAACACCGTGTTTATTTGTATTAAAAAACAGCATTACTTGCTTTGAATACCATTCAGTTTGAATGACGTACTAACCACCTTAACAGACAACACACCTAGATCAGTCATGTTCAGTATCGTATCAGGTAAAAATTATTGCCGTACACCAGGTATATATTCAAACTCCGAGCCACTACTAGAAAATTTAAGTTAGAAGAATCCAATATTGCCCAACCAGGGATTTGAACCCAAGACTTCTCGATCCGCAATCGCGCTTGCAACCAACACAATCAACGAAGCAACCAGCTTTATACATGATATTTCAATTAATACGCAACAGTACGTCCATATTCCACTTCGTACAGTTACGGAAACAATCTGCATATTAATGGCTTTTCAAAGTTTGAAACAACAATCAATAGCAACTGGAAATGCTTTTCATAAATATGCTGAATAATAAAGCTTGAAATTGATCTGGGTAGTCAAAAACTTGGAAACCGATCACTGTTAGTGCCTACGAGTTATGATTGGTCTGCGTGTGAATGAAATGTGACGGATGTGTGTTGAATATTTTGTGTTCATTCATTTGTTATGTAATAAAAAAATTGATTTATTATTTTTATTCTTTACTAGCTGACTTAGATTTGACCGCCTTAGATTTAAATATTGTGTCAAAGTCAATGACTAAAAATTAAAAGGCAACCAAAAAAACGCAAAAACATTGTCTATTAAAAATGTTTAATAATAAAATACCGTCTGATAAACAACATTTTGTTTTTTTTTGCGCTGCATAAATATACAACTATGACGGTTATGGTCGCACGAACACACGACGTACAATTGTTCATACGCAAAAAAAAAGTTATATTTTAAGACCTTACAATATTTACAAATAATTGTCATTTCCTTAAACGTTACAATTTTGTCGCCACCATAATCAATCGGATCTTAGTGGAATGCAGCTAGTTTCAGGATCACAGGAGCACTGTTTCTGCGGCATCGTTAAATTACATTGTATCGTGCTCGCTATTATTGTGTTCGATGTGAACGAACGCATTCCGTTCTAAGCGTATCCACTTAATTTTCTGTCACTCTAAAACGCAATTCTGTGTCTCATTAGTGCGGTTAGCTCATGATGTAACGCATTGCACATTGCTTGATTTATTTGACCTAAGTTAGGTCGTCTTCTCCTTGGCATCGTAAATTAAAAACTTCTCCGCACTAACTCTAAATTATTTCAGTTAGCATTATACAAAATATGGTAAATATGCTAATATTTTTTTTTACTGTTTCATATTAATCGTAAGTTTGGAAGTTTTTGAAGAAAGATATATCAAGCTACATAAAGATGTAATTAAAAATTAGCTTAAGACTTTATATTTTTGTAACTCTTGTATATTCAATAAGGCTACTCTATAGCATTAGGTTGAGGACCTGTAATGATAGAAGTAATGATAAATAAAAAATAAATAAATGATCATAATTAGACTATCTCTCTTACTTGCTTAATATTTAATTTCTAAACGCACCTCATTTGACAGATACGAACTGTTTGTATGAGAAAACAAAATGGTTGCTCATACTACTTTTCTTACAATTTCTTCAAACTTTCTCACCTTTCAAACCTTCCTTGGACTTTTACAAATATTTAGAAACCAAAATCATTTTATTCTGTCCAGCCGTTCTTGTGTTTTTGGGAGGCTAATAAACATAATTTTGTATATAAAATTATGGGTATTAATAGCAGGTACTATGCATAGAATTTTCCTTACAAGACTCGGCCATAAATACCTCTTTATTGGTCATATACAAGTTAGGAAGTTTTCCGTTTCCGTCACGATCTGTCCCTTTCCAATTCAATGACCTAATAAGCGAAGTGGTGTGAGGCACAAAGTGGGCCAAGCCTTAATATTATGCGACTTACGAAATTGTTTTGAATGGAAATTCATTTTGGACTTCCGCGCATCAGAGTGAATCCAATTTTTCGCGACATTTCTACAAAGACAGTATTCAAGTAGATAAATTGGGGTGAAATAGTTTTAGTTAGCAGATCGACCATTATAGGCGATTGTTCTATGACTAAAGTTAGACCTACTAAACAATTTTCTAGATCGGTTTTATTATTTTTCCAAACAGTCAATAGCACGAACTAAGTATTGAATACAATCAAAAATGATTTATAGCGCCAAAACATGTAACGTAACATCACGCCTATGATCCCGCAAGAGATAGGCATAGTAGCGCAGTGCACTTCCACGTTTCACCAGTTAACATCTACATCCCACTGTCACTGTCAGCCTATTGCCATGCCCCAGAACATGTAAGCAGCCATATTAAGTATTAGGTATGATAAATCAAAATTATTCAGAGAAAATATTCTCCGATGCGTTTTTCTCCGAAAACAAAAAAACAGTTACATTTGTAAATAAGTAGGTACAATACGGTATTTTACTTGGTATCCTACCTAGTCAGTTGACGAGAGAATTGAGGTTGAGATGAGATTCCGACTCGCCGATATTGGAATCGGTCGTGGAATACCCGACATCAGCCGCGGTCCGCGTTTAATTGGACGAGGAAAGCATTTGATCCTACATAGTAAATGTCGAGCTTTCCTCATCTAATAATTTCGGAGAGAGTTTGTATAACTATTTCCTATTCAGCGAGCATCTTCTCAAAGACGAAGGAATAAAATCTCGACATAAACCTCGAACGGTGTCCCACAAGATTACCTAAAAGTTTTAAACTCCATTACCGCGGTAATGAGATCCCGAGACACCCATATTAGGGTCCACCTTGAAATATTAAATATCGGTCAGGATCTGTGTTTAATTATGCACTGAAAGTAAGCTATAATTAATAAGTGTTGTTCAGATGGTGACTGCCTCATGGGTCGTGTTTGTTGCAAGCACTGCCGATAAAAAGGTCCTTCCTGGGTTCGAATCCCAACTTGGGCACTATTGGATTTTTAAAATTTAATTTTTCTAGCAATGGCTCGGAGTCTGGACATGTGCCCGGTATTTGGCAATAGGCTTACCACCTAATCCAGTGGGGGAGGTAAACGTAACTGAGGAAACGTGGAAGTCTACTACACTCTTCTGCCTGCCCCTTCGGGGATTACAAGCGTTTCCACTGAACCCAATTAATATGCTTTTAGAATGATTCGTATTATAAATTTAATTTTGCCGACCTAACCTTTTATGGTTCATAGACGTTAGTAAAATTACCCTAATTATCGTTATAGACGAACCGTTAAATATTTTAATGTTGCCCACCGAGAGTGGAGGTTGCTTGGAATGTATCCATTTAGCGCGTTAATACCCGTTACCGCGGGAGATTAAGTTAATAGCTTAATGGAAAAAGGCGATATACCACGCACGAGGGATTATTAACATGGTGAACTTATTTTATTAATTTTTCCCATGATATCCAACACTACCAATTCTCATAATATATTTATAGTTCCTTTACTGATATTCCATTCCCCAACACAATGTTCTGTATAATAATAATCTTTAGTAGCTAGAGTCATAGCTAGACAACTTTGTTATTCTGTCATCTATTTGTTTAGGCTTCGTAAAGTCAGTTTGCTTAAGCATAATCCTATACCGTTAACAGAAACATTATTTACTCACCGGAAACTTCTTGATTGTTGTTTTAGGTGCTGGAGTTAGATGTTTCAATTTGTAGTGGTTCAATATCATCCAGCTTCGTCATGTTTCAAATTGGACTTTCCGGCAGAGCGCACAAATTGGGGCCACGTAACTAGGATTCAGGTACAGGTTTATACAAAACAATTAGACGTCTCATTCAACGCAGTAATCACTAGCTGGGTTTAATTCCCGACTGAGTAGAAATCCATGTAATGGATATGAAGAGATGGCTATTACACGGAATAAATTGAAATTGATGTTTTTTTAACCAATTGACCAATCTATATAAATAATATGCAAAATAAATTTTGTGAACCAATTAGCATGAAAAATGTATTCCATTACAGTCTTGCTATCAGAACGGAGCTCCTGAAATTCGCCGTTATTAAAATTAATTGGCTACAACTGTCTATGCTTAAGCTGGTTTGCCTTCTATATATCTTAGCGGTAACAAATCAAGAAAATATTTCTGCACTCGAGCTGAATGCATTTGTGTATGCACAATTTACCAACCGCTTCGATATCGTAGCTTACACAAAATGAAACTAAAACCTTGAATAATATGGCTCACAGCGATACTTCACAAAAAACTCGCATACGTTCAGCCCGGCTGTGTCAACTATCACATCTATCGACATCTATTAAAGTTAGCTGAACAGGTCCTCAGACCAGTGACTGGATTAGCGAAGAATGAATATTATTTATCGTCGATCAATACAGCCTCCAGCAGTTGATGCATGTCTGAAACGCACATGTATTATTGAAAATGTGAGAATATATACGCTATTTTGCAACACCTCGAAATATGGAATACGACACGAAATTAATTTTCGGGACACAAAGAAGAAAATATGAATAGTATCACATAAAATTTTAATAAATTGTTGGAAAAGTACTTACCTAATACTTTATTTAATGATAAAACATTGTTTTGATATTTTATTTTTAAAAGCAAAAAGTTTAATAAAAAGGGTGAGATGTAGATCTAATTTTTTAGTGTTTACTGCAATAGAGAAAGTAAAAAAAAAAAAAAAAAACGTAACATCACGCCTGTAATCCCCGAAGAGGTAGGCAGAGGAGTGTGAAACACTC
>DWDU01001914.1:0-13645 GCA_018245575.1 Jemadia suekentonmiller
CCTGTTCTCTTGTGTCAATATATAGCGTACGAATTATCCGAATTAGCGCGCGCACAGTGTTGTGTGTTTTGGGATTTTTTCCGCTTTTAGTGCACTGTAATGAAACCTGACGCATTGAAGGATGTTTTGGTGGTCGATTGGAATTATCTACACACGATAATTGGTGCACTATAAGGAATTTTGGTTGAGATGATATTTTGAAAATTATTTTGAATAACCAGACCTGATAATTTACCTTCATCATGATCATGAGCATTATCATCATCAGCCTATTGCAGTCCACTGCTGGACATGGGTTTCTTCTTTGGGGCTATGCTCATAATACCTACGTTGGGCATGCGGGTTGGGCATCGCTGAGCATAGCTTCTTGCACTTAATCGAACTTTGTCGGTGTTGCAGATATGTGAGACAGACCACCCATATGCCTTTTTATTGGTAAACTGCACATAATAACGATCACCGACTACCAAAAAGCTTCATTTAATTCAAGCATTTACAAATAGCTATGTAAAATCTATAAGTAGGGTACATACACATGTATATGCTTTTTTTCTCTCTAAAAAACAATTTTTTATCACAAAAGCGTAGTGGACCAGCGCAATAATATAAAATATTTAAATTTATCACACAAGGGCATGATGGTACCTACGATTTTAAAAATATCAAAAAAACGCTAAGCAGTAAAGGAATTGTTGAGTACACACCACAATGCAAGATACGATGCCAAATAACAATATAAAGTGAAGTGTTGAGAATAACAATAATAATAATAATTATTATAGTTATTATTTTATCATCACGCCAGGGCCCTTATGAGGCACGCAGAGAGCACCGAATGTCAAATATCACTATGCTCAGATGTAACCAGTCGGAACGAATCACGCGTCCTAGTACCCACATGTCCCATTCCCTACAAGTTATGTAAATATTTTTTTTTGTTAAAGTTCACACATGACGCAGCGATACAGCGAGGTGACTACACTAACTAATCGCTTTGAAGACGAATGTGCCAGATGCTGGGATTCTGCTTCCTTTTGTAAACGTTAAGCTCGTCACACACGGTGCTATGATATATATTATAGCTAGACATATTATGTTATATTATAATATATTTTCTGTAGTCATGCTCGAGTACCGAACAGTAGCTAAAATATATATCTCCTTATATTATATCTCCTTAATGACCGCAAAAGTATATTAGCCGCTGTCTGTGGTAGTTTGTAATAAGATATACTATAGCACAGTATATTAATGTATATTTTATAGCTCCGTCTTTGTCGACCTTTATAGTTTTTTTGCTCTGGTAACGACTTCTTCTTAGTACCAATGTGCCTTATGTTTGGATAAAGATTACGCGCCCACTTCGACGCCGAGCGTTCCGTTAGTGCAGTGCTATAAAAATTAATTTGATAATGTCTTCCAACCTTTTTTTTCATCTGGTGTAACACAGCTTAAGGAAATCTTACAGATATTAAACAGTAATATTGTATTGGCTTGCTTATTGTGTTTCAGTGTGTGTGTGTGTATGTGACTTTATAAATCATGAAAAAATGTGAAGTTTTATAGTGCCGTATACACAAATAATCGTTATCGATACATTGAGCATCGTATAGGACTTCACTGTTAGCTATATATTATTGGGTCTGTGGTAACGACCTTCGCCTTTTTTGGATGTCGATAATTTTTCCTCAATACTCGGAATTCAATAAAATGTATACCTACTTGTTTTTATTAGCGCCGTTGTGCGAATATATGAGTGTATTTATTTATGTGTAGGCAGTGAGTGTGACTGTGAGGTAACACCACATCGACGTCCTTGCACCGATCTTCCACTTCTCGGAAATTATTAAGAGATCGGGGCGAAGGAGTGGGGAGGGGTGAAGGGGGCGTTGGGGCAGAGAAGAGTGGATAAGGCTATCGGGTTGTTCGATTCACGTTTTATAGCTCAAACATATCTTCGATCTCGCTAATTAGCGTTAGCTTATCATTCTAATACTAATAATAATAATTCAAACTCTAATGACCGTCGTCGTTATTAATTCCAAGAAGGGTCGTTATTTTCTCGCCGCGAGCAAAATTAACGCGTTGAACGAACTGCCTATAGTATTATTTAATTTTCTGCGAAATAATAATATTACCGACATGTTTTATTACGTGTTTATTGCTCGCTACGTGTAATTAATTACATAGTAAATATATTATTGTTTTTATTATATGGTTAACGATGGGAACATGACCGTGTGTGTATTGTGTCGTGTCTATGTTTTTGGAAATTTTGTTATTTTTTCTAAACTCTTGTTCCATTCTAAAATTCACATGTATGTATGTTATGTTATTTCACCTTTTATCTAGAATTCAAATCACGTTTATGCTAATTATACGACGATGAGAACCGGAAGCGTAGAAATTCGATATTTTTAAAGATACTTAAACTAACTACTGGATCGGATCACTTTATGACGATTGATCAAGAACGGGGACGAATTACGCGCGCGCTGATTCGTGTGTTACCGGTTTTAATATAAATATTTTGTTTTAACTGATTATGTAATTTTATCTCTATGTGGGATTATGATTCTTTGTGAAAGCGAATGTTGTACTCGATTCGGAATTTGACCTCTGGATCAGCAGTCACGCTGGCAATCATTTGATCCACGAGGCGGTAGCAGAAAAGAATTATAAAAATCAATATGTCTGAAGAACTACACACCAAAGTGATTTTATTGCTTATTTGGGACATGGCAAGCTGCGCAAGTACAGTGCGGGGCAATTTTCATATCATCACGTTAGATCCCTAACGGTGTAGGCACTGAGCACCGAATGTCAAATATCTCTATCCTCACAGATCTGCCCTGCTTCTACTCGTACGTGTAGCTAGAAAATTTTCTAAACATTTAGAAGAGAAATATTTCTTCATGCGTTGCATTTTGGCTTGCGTTCATGTCACACATCGATGGGCTCGAAGTTGAATTAGACATTTATCTTTTATATAACGGTTTTGAACGGGTATGCAGATTATGAATAATTTTAAAATTCATTTGGGTGACTTATGCGGAATTAAAGCTTTTATCTTTTATCGTCTATCTTTTAATCCTACATAATTTATCACTGGCCAGCGGCTCCAAAAGCAACGGAACTACATAGTTGGAAGTCGTTATCTGTATTCATTTTATTGGTTTCTTACCGCACTACGAAATATATTACGCAACAATGTTTATGCGTCTCGTATCTCGGAGCCTACGCGTTGTCAGCTCCGTGAGTGGTTCTAAAGCTTTCACGGAACCACTTGAGCGCGTTGAATTTATGACCGTCGCCAGGCTCCGTCTCGTGTTTCCATCGGATCGCCGTGTTAGAACCCGCCCGACGATCATCAATACGTTATAGTTCCGCTGTCGGTGTCCCGATTTATGTGGTGATCATGTGGGCACTGAATTTATCCTTATTTTACAACGGTTCGATTGTCACTCGTCATTTGTCACTGGTTAAGTATAATAAAGGTCGCGGAGAGTGAGCCTATTGCCATTCACCGGCCAAATGTCTAGACTCCGTGCTGCTCACTGCGGATTTCAAATTAGAAAAACCCAATACGGATCGAACCTGGAACTTCTTGCTCAGCGGTCGTGCTTAGTAAACCAATGAGACCGTTATCGCGATTTGCAAATCGATTAAATATCTATTTAATAGAATTCAAGCGTTTCTGTTGATTAGCATATTTTTATGTGTTATGTATGTGTGTGTGTGTGTGTCGTCACAAATTATGTGTTGGTATGTAACTGGTCCACGCTACTGTTGTTACGTTATTGGACTTTCAGATGAAATCTCGGCGACGGCTGATGTTTATGCAATTAGATAACAAGCAAGGGGAGTGCTTCTCGGAACGATATTATATGTATAATGTATGTACTTCGAGATGGCCAATGTAGTCCCGCGGTCTTTTCTGTAGGATTTCTCTTTATCGTACATCATGTTTACAGTGTATGAATGTAAGACACATATGTGACATACAAATGTATTTGTTTAATGCCAGTCTGTTGAGATTTATTGTACTTACTACATATACACATTATTGTCACCATGGATTGCTCGCTAGAGTATGTGCCCTGACTAACATTAAATCCGCTCTGTCTAATGTAGCATTAGGGGTTAACAATAGAAACATACTAAATATAATAGCTATTCTAACATCAACCCTTCCATTGGTCTCCCATTGAACATAGTTCTCGTCCCAGAATGATTACGGCGTAAGCCATAGTCCGCCAGGATGATCCAGTACGAATTGGCCAGACCTCACCTGTTGCTTAATACATCATTGAGAACTGTTGACGAATGAAGGTTTGCTCGCGATGTTTTCTTCATTGTTACAAGTAATGTTTAATATTAAAATCGTACAATTTTGTGAACAAAAAAATTGCGCGTCAGGTTTTGAACTCAGTACCCGCGGAGGGCGAGCCGGAATTCTACCTAACGCACTAAGCTATTTCGTTTGCACTGTTTCCTTTAATAGGTTATTTGCGAACGTTCAATGAGAAGATACATCTTTATATTAGGTACAGTAATACCCACAACACAACTTCTCAGTACTATGAATTCGTATTAAATTGAATAAAATGTGTTCATTATATAAGAATATATGAACGTGGATTTAACGGCGTCGTCGAACTAATAAGTACTAGTGGGAAATTACGTAATAGATTATCGTGCGTCGCGCCAGCGTTCCCCATAAAGGATAGGCAGAAGAGTGTAGTCTTCTTACTTTACATTAGTTATGTTAGAGAATTTCTAGTTGGAAAAACCCAGTAATACTTATCCCGTCACGGGGATCGAACTAGGACCTCTTGGTCGCCAGTAGCGCTCGCAACTAGATCGACGACTGGAGTTGGTCCGTTGTTGGAAACCGGTAATCATTTTAAACAGTTTTATTTTAATTCTAAATGAATTATTTTAATTCTAATGAAAGAAATTGAGCGTACATTGATTCTAATGCGTCAATGTGAATAATCGTCATATTCACGAATAAATGACCTGTGAACACAACCGGTGATAACCGGTATTTATACATTTATGGTGTTCTTACACACAATCAATGGGTAATGAAAACGACGCTAATTATTCATATGGAGAATACTTAAGCTAATTTTATTATATTTCCAATTGTCGGTTACCGTTGGCTTGTTCGTGGATAGTTTTAATAAATAACATTACGAGCCGGACGTCGACGTGGTTCGATTTTTTAAAATTATAATGTGATCGTGTAAATTCTATTTGTTTCTGTAACTTCATAATGTTGGTAGTTTTGTACATTTTCGTGACGCTATAAATGTCTGAAGCTCTTTCGCCTTCTGTATTTCTATCTCTCTGTTTCCACCTATTCTATTTGTCTCTCTCTATCTGTCTCTCTCCCCCTAATTTCTCTGTCATTTTTCATTTCTAAATGATATTTGGTTCTTATTCATATGAGTCAATAATAATCATCTACCCGTTTAATTATTGGAAAACACATGAATATTATGTATATTTATGTATTGTATATATGTAGATATTCTTACGATGACAAGGTTCACCTGCTACGTTGGTCGAGTGTTTGCAAGCGAGATTGCCGATCGACACGTCCGGGGTTCGAATCTCGTGTTGGGCACTATTGGATTTTTATGGGATTTTACCCCGAAAGGGACCTGATGTGATAATATAATAATAATTACTTTTACTGTAATATTTATTATAGCTCCGTCTGTGACGACCTTTGTGCGTGGTGTAATCTCAGTGCGTTCGTATGTAGAGTAACGTCGCGTGCGTTAGGCGCGGCGTCACAGCGGACCGTTTCGCGTCCAACGTCAATCGGTAAGATCCGTCGTGACGTCATTAACGATCGCGGATAGAATATTGATGACCGCAAGAAACGAGTTGTATGACGTGTCATTGTCATGTATCTGTATATTATGTGTATATTTGTATAGATGTGTGTATATATGTATGTATGCCAATATTTCGATCCAGTTGCTTTGTAAGTTGCATCCGGAGTGCATCCTACCCGAGTTCTGCGACGCGACAGCGTGGTTTTTGTCATTTCTTTACCTTATATATGAGTAATAGAGTTTCGAATTTCTCCGAACACCGTCGATTAACGTCGACAAGGCGGTTGTGAGATAAAGATGCCTGATTGCGATTAGTACCGTCTGACAGCTGTATCGTGTGCGTAGCTTGGGACAACGTCATGTTTCATTGTTCATATTGTCAAAATAGCATAATATCACGCTTGTATTTCGAGCCACTACACTGGGAATTTCAAGTTAGAAAAGCACAATATTAGGTACCCGATCGGACCAATTTAGAAGAATCCGGTATGACATGTGACGAGTATCGCACACGGGACCTCGCGCACAGCAGTCGCGCCCGCCGCCACTAAACCAACGGAGCAGTATACATTATGTACAATCGCAGAGCAAGCTCTGAAAGCCACAGAGCCGGTAGGAAGATTGACGCTGCTTACGTTTTTCCCACGTTTTAAATACACCATGTACTTGGCTCACGCTAAATCCGGACGGACGCCAGTTCATTAATTCTCAGTAATGGTACGTAATGTAACACACTCATACATATTTACCACACGCCGACATACGCTGAGGGGAGTTTCCTAAAAATTGTTTCCGTCTTGATAGATATAAACGACCGTTGAGACGGTCGGGAGTGAGTTCGCGCAATGCGATGTAAGGAAGATAAAATAAAGTACATTGTTAGAAACGTGGGAGTGTTCTACACTCCTCTGCCTACCTCTTCGGGGATTACAGGCGTGGTGTTACGCTTTTTTTTACATTGTTAGAATTGTGCAGCAATTAATCTTAGTCATTAAAATAGTTTATTATAACGTATTGAGTGTCTTGATTTTGAATTTTTTTTACTAAATATATGTCTGTTATATAAATAAATGTAGTCTTCGAGTCTGGTTATGTGACGTGTGGCAATAGGCTCACACCCACTATTCCATAGTGGGACGTAAACGTAACTGGTGAAACGTGGGAGTGTTCTACACTCCTCTGCCTACCTCTTTGGGGATTACAGGCGTGATGTTACGTTTACGTTTACGTTTGATGTTACGTTTATGGACAGAATATTTCAGTAAGGCCCACTCACGGTGTTTGTGTTTTCGAATGTAGGTTTATAATCTTTCAGCACGACGTTTATTCACTAACATATATACATATCTTCCCCTCAACATTGTGGCGTATATTTCATTGCTATGAAATCGTTAGAACATTCGTTACCTATCATATATATTTACCTATCGACTTATAGTTCCGAACCGTATGAAGTATTGAGGTAAAAGGTTTGGCAAGAAAGATGAATACGTACACAGGTCTTCCGTCCATTCATCTGACAGTAACATGTCGTAAATCTATAAACGTCGGAGCGATTTCCCGAGCATACGGGCATTTGGGTAATAACTGAAAATCATCTTTTAACGCCTCCCATCGCTAAAGTGCACCGAACTATGACTATAACTTTTCCACTTACATCAATATTATCCGGTCCGTTGGTTTGAAATATCGCGAAAGAATCCTTGCGGTTTTCCGGTCGGCGTTAGGCAGTGTTTTTTCCCAGAGTTCATTCCGTATAAAAATAATCCATTCAACAAAGTGTTTGAACACAGATATATTAATTTTCAATATTGAATATTTAATGTAAAATAGGTAATTATGGTCGTCGACAGGAAGTCTTATTATCACGTATGATTCTTTATTGCATTAATAGGCTTTATTAATGACCTGTTTTCATGTTTCAAATGTACATAGGGCTAAGGACTAAATATAATTGGGAATCTTATAAAATGCAGGTATATAATGTAGCACATGCATACACTTTTAAGAAAGCTGTTAGTTTATTTGAATCCTAATAATGGACATGAACTGACTACTACGACTCTATGTAGTAAGTTTAAATTTATCCCTGTTCTGATAAATATCTACAATATTCCCGTAATATTTTGCATTAAAAAAGTAAAATTTACAAATATGTCAAATTGGTCTCATACATGTTATCACAAAGTTACATTACACTGTACAGTACAATAGAAAGGCAGTTAGGTTTTAGGAAATAATAATATTGTCTACATTATCTGTATATTACTACAGTATGCAGTGGGGCAAAATATTGTGTTAAAAATAATGTAATAAAATAAATTATTACACATTTAAAATATTCTAGTATCGGGATTGTCCTTTCGCCGATTGAAAAATGTGGTGTTCCCAGTATACTCGTAGTTTAGAAACTAAGTGAATTTTAAAGAAACTAGTCGAACTTACGAAGTCCAATTTATCGCCAGTCAGTGTACCATAGAGTCAACTTGTCTTTAAATGATGCTGAAAATAGCTTTAATGTTGTGCAAAACGCTATAAGCGTACCTTTTCTTATTGACTGAAATGTACTTGTATGTCGTACGAAACTGAATGGTAAACAAATATTATTACTAATATCACACATTTTTCAAACTAAATGTAAAACATGTACCTACATAATTTACACACGAGTAAAATATTATGCTTTGTTGGCGGTATGTATCCATAGAAATGTCTAAAAGTATTTAGCAAGGATTGCTGGATTTCCTGAATACGGCATTTATTCCTTGTTTGCTATCTTTAAATTGTCTCAGAATTCGGATAGTTTGTATGTTTTTAAAAATCTTATAAGATAAAAAACATTTTTGGCCTGGCGAACTTGGTAGAATGTGGCCATAACTCTTTATTCCGAAAGGACACGTTTGGAGCAATAAAAGTTTTCATGGTGAAGACAACGATGGATAGATTTGGTGCCCAAATGAAAAAAATATCCAACGGGAAAGTTCGTTTGGGATGTCCTATTGTTTCTGTCCTGTCCTGTTGAAACCGCATCTCATATATGTCAATTCCATTCATTCATTTCTTCTTTTGGTTGACAATATGAACAAGACGTGTCCGGGTGGAGTAAGGATTCCCGGATCACGTGTCAGGATACAAGGTATTGGAAGAGGTGACTAAAGACGGCGCAGGCAGGTCGGGGTATGGCGAGGTCTGCCTAGGCAGAGCTATATGCGCTGGCCAGCATAGGCAGTGCGAGAAGCTGTACTCTGCGATCCCCAACGCGTAGGAAAACCTCTCAGGGGAGGCCTATGGACAGCACTGGACTACGATAGGCTGATGATGATGATGACGCGCTTTAAGTATCCGTCAATATCCAATTTGAACCTCAGACCCTGTTAAGTCGAAATCTAAAATTCAAATCACTAAGCTATCACTGTTTTAGTGTCGCTACTAATGAAGGCCGAGTTCGAAAACTTTGTACTTTGGTGTGTCTGCCTATTCGACTAAAATTCAAAAAATAACAGGTCGTTATATTGCTTAGCAGTGGTAATGGATAAAGTAAAAAATAAAAACACGTCTAATGTTGGAACTCTACACTAAGCGTTTATATTGAAATCCTTTATAGGTCTTTAAAACTGAACTTATTCACATTTTTCTTCCTCGTACGTCTACTACATGCAATAGCTACTGCTAAGCGAGAGGTCCCGGTCTCTGTTGGTTTCAAACCCTGGTTCGGGCAGTGTATTACTAGATTGAGATTCCGATTGGGCGAGACTGCACTGTCTGGATATGTGCTCGATATATGAAATAGTTTCATCCTCTAATACAAGAACGTATAGAATAACTGGTGTAAGGTGGGAGTACCACACTTTCTGCCTACGCCTACGGAAGAATACAGGCGTGACGTAATGTTCGCATTTTGTTAATCAAAACCCTGTTCAGTCGAAACTCAAGAGGTTATTTCACAATAGCTCTGTGTGTAGAGGTCGCGCGCAAAAACAATTTTATTGAAATTAGATTCAAATAGAATTCGTATGAGGGCCATCATGCGTTTTATTTGGTTATATTTGTTACTGTTTTCTGTGCTCCGATTATGTGTAACGTGTGTATAGCAACGTACGAATATGTTTTATTCAGCCTTTCATAACAAATT
This sequence comes from Jemadia suekentonmiller, assembly GCA_018245575.1. Lineage (NCBI taxonomy): Eukaryota > Metazoa > Arthropoda > Insecta > Lepidoptera > Hesperiidae > Jemadia > Jemadia suekentonmiller. The sequence goes on from DWDU01001914.1 coordinate 9,985, forward strand.
AAGATAACAGTTATTAAGTTATTTTACTCATTTTGTTTATTTGCACTTTGTTGTATTTGACTGTTCCGTTGATTGCATGGTTGCAAGTGCGACTGCTGATCGAGAGGACCTGGGTTCGAATCCTGGGTTGGTACTGTTGGAGTTTTCTAAATTAAACTTTCTAATTGAAATTTCTAGTATACCTAACCCCTCTAGGATAACCCCTCTTGGATAACCCGTCAGGGGAGAGGGAGGTAGTGGGGATTGTGCCCCATTCTGGGCATGCAGATTGGGGAACTCAGAGCACAGTTTCTTGCATTACTTACGCTGCTGCCTATATGCGGCCAGGGCAATTAGCAGCGACAAGGCAGAGTGCGCTATACGCGATCTGTCAATAAAAGTAAACTACTTTAGTAAATTAAATTACTGAATTTATTATTTTTGTTATATAATCAAGTCCGGATCCTTACGGGGTAGGTAGAAGGCACGAGGTGCCAAATATATACACTGTTGCACACCTGATGTGCGTCCTCTATAATACACCTCTTTTTCATACGCTCTCTACTGAATCTCATCTATTAAATTCTGATTTCAATTACCATCATTCTTAGTCGTCTTTACATGTAGATATTTGTGTATTAAAGCTTAAGATAATGCTAAAAGGAAACAAGACAAAATATATAACAGCTTTAAATAAGATACAATTGAAACAAACGCAGCAGTTACCGTAATACGGTCCCAGCTGTGCAACGGGATAGCGAACGATGTACAGCCGTAGGAGCTGGGAGATATTGAATGTCAAAGAACAGATACAATCCAATGTATTAGAGCCTCCGTACACGGAGCGCGAGTACTAGAGTGGGATTGTCACCTAAAATACTGTCAGCCTTCCGTCGCGTCTCTCGCTTTTAACAAGGGAAAGCTTAAAAACAGCAACAATGTACTCAAACGAATGTCACACACACATATTCAACTTTGTTCTTGTGGTCTCGTGTTGATGTCGTATGTTTATAATAATAAATAATGTTTTTGACTTTTTGTCGTACAAAAAGTGTTCTAATGAACTAATTTTGAATAAATGATATTTGAATTTGAATAATTAATCAGTTTATTGTCTTATTACACAGTTACATTACGTTACTTTATTACACTGTTAATAACATACATGTTCGTACTTACACTATAATTATAAAAACAAAAGGAGGCGGCTCAGCTCGCGCTGGCCGGACATTAGTTCCGAGCGGAGCTGATTCTCAGCCTCTCCTAGCTTCCTAAGTTGTTATGCGGAAAGTTTATATAAGGTTTATAGCGCTGGCGTACTAAGCGACAAATAAAGATTTATGTTTTAGTAACTTAAACTATATGAGGAAAAAATCGTCAATATGAGATAAATAGAATAAATATAAAGAGGAACAATATGTTTTTTGTTATTTAGCCCCCATCGCATGAATACACCCACGTCAATTTCTTATACTTTTGATTATACGTGTGATTTATAACTTTTGGTCATTCATATGACCCACTAGTAAAAAATCTAAATTAGAAAACTTTAGTAGTGCCCAACTAGGACTCGAACCCAGGATCTCCCGATCGGCAGTCACAATTGCAACCAATACGCCAACAAGGCAGTCATTTTATTTCATATTTAAATTTAGAGTTAAAGCTGATTATTATTACGTAACATCAATGTATTATCACGCCTGTAATCTCCGTGGCGGTCTGCAGAGGAGTGTAGTATATTCCCACGTTTCACCAGTTACGTTTACGTGCCACTATGGAAAGGGTTGTGAGCCTCTTTTTCACTATTTTCTATGGATTTATTGTTTGTATATTGGCATTATTTGTTTTTGTCTTACTTCGTTTTTTACCGGCTTGTAGGTACACCGTCCTTTTTCGTGAATAAAAGTCTTTCTTTTATACTTTTCCTTAAGGGCTTTCGAATTACTATAGAGAGCGACAAAACTTTCGGTGGATGGCTGAAAAGCTTTTTAATATGCACGAATAACAATTTAAGGAATTATATTTTGTTTGTTATATACTGTAAAATATTTGTTTTATTTACGAGTACATTTTGACTTTTCGTAACGATACTATAAAACTATTGATTATAGACTAGTAAAATTGAATTAAGTTGAACGGTGAAGAAAAATCAACGGTGTTAATCAACGGTGAAGAAATACATCGTGATGAAATCTGCCCAGCTTGTGGTTATCTAGAACTTCCTCTGAGGAGCGTGAAATCTGCCATGCCGTAGTTGGCAGCACAGCAGACTATTGTCCTATGTCCTCTCTTTGCAAAAGAAGACCCATGTACTAAGGCACGATACAAGGTTGACTATAAACAGCACGAACACGGCGCTGGAAGATAGGAACGTATAATTATGTATACGACTACACTACACATACATATATGTACATTCTTTCGTACATTTGATTTTCATTGATTTTGTAAAAATAAGCCGTAATACATACAAATTACGAGTACGAAGCCGCGGATTAATTTAATTGGAAAGCTACTGCCTCAAAGCTTTTCAATGTCTGTGAGATGTGTAGGTAGGTACCTTATCGTAAATCCCATGTAATACGATTTCCACGTTCAGCTTTGATTAAGTTCATGTACTACGAAATTGAGGCGCTCATTGGTTTAACTGATTGTAAATTTTAATGGATCTCATAACCTTTCTAACTCTAAAGATTCGTATCAGCGGAATGATATAAGGCTGGTGGTACACAAGGCAGCAACATTGGCTGCAGTAGGCAATATTACTGTTACTCATCAATTTCAAGACAATATCGAGGAAATATTACGGTATTTCTTGTCTGTCGTAAGAGGTGACTAAAAGGAGAGTTCCGGGGCTGCAAGCGGCTAGAGTGGGAGCTCGAACCGCTTTCCAGCTAGCAATCTCGGGAAGGACGATTATATGTAGCCGCATATGATCGTGACAATCGTAAGTAATGGGATAAGGCTTCAGGCCCCTTCCGAATTTCGGGTCTGCAGAGGCGCCGCGCTAGGAGGCCACCGGTGCTTTCCACAGGAGATCTCGGAGTCCTGCTATTAGCGCTGAGGAAGGCTACCGAGGGAGTTTTAGTGCGGTAAAAGTACCACATAGCCCGGTATGTCTCCCAGGGTAACGGGTTCCTTTTGATGGTTTCCCCCCCGTAAAAAAAAGGATATTAAATGTCCTGGAACAATTAAGAGTACCAATGGCTTTGGTCGTTACTTGCGTAGTCTCCTGGTTTTATAGTGATGGGTTTCTTGAGTGATGGTGAGCATTCCTGAATCGCTGTTTGAAAGAGACATAAATAGACTAGACATAGAGACTGAAAAATGATTTTTCAGTAGCTGACCTATATTGGGGATTCCTCTGGTGTCCGTGCGTGTTATTGATCACTTACCATTAAAGGACTCGATTGCCTCTTCACTCAGTTAAATCTGCAAGGTAAACTTCTAAGAAATACAGTTGAAAGATTTTACATAGAAATTTATTTAAAACAACGTTTCTTTAAATCTTTTGATCCGGATAAATTGAGAGAAATTCTAACATTTTATATAGAACTAGCTGACCCGGCGAACTCCGTACCGCCTATTCAAGTTTTTTTCTTTCTAAAAGTTACTCAAGTCCCCCGTCCCCGTCATCGTCCCCGTTCCCGTCCCCGTTCCCGTTCCCGTTCCCGTTCCCGTT
>DWDU01001915.1:0-13645 GCA_018245575.1 Jemadia suekentonmiller
GGCCTTTTCCGAAGCGGTGGTAGCTTCATTTTGACGTACAAAAAGTGTTCCAATGAACCTATTTTGAATAAATGATAGTTGAATTTGAATTCAATCTCACTGCAATTGTAATAACATACGCTATTGCAATTCAAGTTTCACAGACGCTTCCCTACTCTGCGTTTCCCGATTGTGACAAGTCAAATACACGTATAACTATCAAAGAGATTAAGTATACGATTTGTTAGATAAGAATGGCAAAAAAAATAATTAGTAAAATACGTGTGACTCGATCAAATGTATGTATTATTAACATCGTTGAAATTGCTCGAATCTAAAGACAAGACAACTTCGTGACGTGATCCATTTATTTTGCCTTGCTTGTATATTTACCAGCTAAGAGCTACAAGGAGAACTGATTTGTGTCTATGACGTATTTCATAGACGCTAATATAAAACTTGAAGTGAAAAATATTGTTTAACATTTCGATCATCTTGTTGTCCATGGTACGAAACAATTGTTTTATTTCAGCATATGGTCTATGTGTGTACGATTGAAATGTATGTAGTGGTTTTTTATTTAACTGGTCACATCAGTTGTTTACTGAATACAGAAATTACAAATGCTTAATAACATTTACAACGCCATCTAGTATCTTACATAAGAAAAACGGGACCCAGCTTTAATCATAGTGGTATTTTACTTGTTTGTTTACTGGTATATGCATATATCATGTTTATATATATGTACATTTATTTTAAGTATGCCTGTGTATATATGTATTTTATTATGCCCCTGCCACACGTTATCACCGTCACTGAGGGTTGACTGGGAGAGAATGCCTTCAGGCATTAAGTACGCGCTTGTATCCCCTAGTTTAAGTTGTTACCTAAATAAATATTATATACAAAGAGGAGGCGAGCCAAATAAAAGGTCGTCTCGTCCATAGAGAGATAAAGAGAATGAATTTGAAACCCGTAACCTCCACCAATTTCGCGCGTCACCACATATACCAAATGCATGCCCTTTCTGTTTCTTTCAACGCGACATTTTGCACTTTCATACGTGCAAAAAGAGCACTATATAGCTTGCCTGCTCTGTTTGTAATTATCTTTATGGTTTTAGCACCGATATAGTGCCATCTAGTAACTTAAGGAAAAACTACTTACTCTATACATTCTTACTCTTGTTAGGTGAAAATGGTAAGTTTTAAATTGGCCACAGCGTCACCTAGTATTTTATGAAGGAACTAGTATTGCAATATTTCTTTGACGAAAATGAGTCTCACAAGCTCTTTCCCGTCCAAAAGCTATCTGTAGGCGATATCTTAATACAATAGCGGTATTTTCAGCATAATTGATAAAAAAAGATCTAAATACATAAATTTGGTATAGTTATATATAAGTAAGATTTATACGTTTTTAATTGACGGAACATTTCTGGTATATCTCCACGCTCCGATTGATTCGTCACGGTTACGTACGAGAATAATAATTTTATTTACATTGTAACACAATTTATACGCATACATATTTAAAAAACTATTATTTCATTATCATTCCGGTTTATCCTGCGACAAGCTCTTGTCGTGTCTTGATTCGCATGAAAACCTTAATTTATTTCTATACAACTTTTCACTCTTTACTTGACCATTGATTATTTTAAGTGCCCAGAAGAATTTTCTAGTATTCGTGATACATTCATGCCACATGGCAATAGTATCACTTTATTAAACAGTTTTTCAGACAGAACAGCGAATTATCACGCTTATTGTACCATAACGCCAAGCTTCTTTTGGGGTAGGTGGAGAGTACAAAACGCCAAATATTTATATCCCTATAGACCTGACGTGCATCTTCTACTCATACATTCATCATTTTCTTAATGCATCTGCGTTGGTTAAGTACAGACAAAATTACTTTTGCATATTCATGTTACTACTGGTTTCTTTTCTATACTATACATATTTGTATGTTGAATATGCATTTGATTTAAATAAACACACACACACATATAGATACACTCAATTAGATGTAGATGCACACCCAAGACTACTCAAGCACAGAAATAACTTAGTGACAGTAATTTAAATTCAAATTTAAAATAAACTATAAAATGTAAATCCGTTATTGTCTTTAAGACTAGATTATAACACTCTGTAACATATAGAAAATAAGAGTTGTGGATCTTGAAGTCTAAATAAAATAAAATTACAATTAAACCATCAATTTTTCTTTGTTTTTCGGCATAGATAGCGGCAGAGCGCGTATAACGATTGAAAAATTGGCGGCAAAATTGGTGCGGGCATGGAAATGACGGCTAACCACAGATTAACGACACCGTAGACGTAATCAACTCACGTCTTTATTTATTATAAAAATACCATAAACAACACTATTAATTTTGTGTTGTGGACAATTAATAACTAATTAATTTATATTGACTGCTTCGTTGTTCGTGTGACTGCCGCGTTGGTCGTGTTGGTTCCAAGCGCGACTGCCGATCGGTAGGTTCCGGGTGAAAATCCCAGCTCGGGCACTGCTGAATTTTTCTAATTTAGATTGTCTAGTTGTGGCTCGGAGTCTGTAAATGTGTCTTCTGTATGGCAATAGGCTCACCGCCTATTCCATAAAGAGACGTAATCATAACTGGTGAAACGTGAGATTGTAGTTCACTCGTCTGTATACCTCTTCGGAGTTTACAGGCGTGATGTTACGTTTTTTTAACGTTTTGTAATTCATCTGTAGTAATCTTAGTAAATTATTTTCCTACTATCAATTAAATATATCGTCAATAATATTATGAAAATAAAGCTGTTGTGATTGCGTTTGATGTGTCTTTAATTATTGTTTTTAGATCATAATTCCAACAATTTATTAATTATAATTGCCGTTAATTGTAACATACTGATTCTTATGAACTATTACGGATAATAATAATCTATTTATTATACTGGAGAATAATAATATGTACATATAAATAATATAATTGTTCCATTACGTATACGTTACGTTTTATACATATAGTTATGTGTATATATATCTCATGAATATATCTGTACCTATTAATAACTGTTATAAATATTTCTGTGTATATTTACTTAATGGGTTGACTGGCAGAGAATGCCTTCAGGCGTTAAGTACGTCCGTTGTATCCCTTTGTTTAAGGTGTTACCCAAGAATTAATAAATAAATTCGTACGAACGGATGAGTATTTACGAATAATATAAAACAATGGACATACTTATTCAACAGTTTGTTTCCCACAAACCGATGACGTGCTGTTGTTGTTGAAGAGTTATTATTGTTGTAAAAATGTGTGTAAGAAACTGGTTTGTTACACATCGCCGGCACAACAATGGCTCGATTGACGTGTTCGTTTTAATTCGATTAACTGCAACACTAGTTTAGTGTTGCCATGCTTGTGTTCAATAAAATGGGACGAGGAGAAGCCGTAATGGCGCCCGTAGTATATGATGGAAGTATGTAGTTCGCTTGGCTTTCCAAAGTAATTTACTGTTACTACTCTAATCATTTGATTAAAATATGCACAATAGAAAAATAATTTACACTAAAATTATTAATAATAAATAAACTTAGCCGCACGCCTGTAACGTCGATGATTTAAAAGAGGACTAGCTATTGTTATACACCGGGCGCAAATCCCGACTCCAAAACATTACCATAATTTTTAACTGGAAATTCTAAGTTAGAAAAATAACTAATGATATATTTCGCAGATAGGAGAACGCCGTGTTCTACATCTCCTGTGTTACAAATTATTTTGTTTCCATGAATTTTATATAAATAAGAACGTATTATTAATTTTCTGTTTATTATATGCACATTTATATGCACATTTATATTTAAATAGTGAACAGCCAAATACGAAGACGCGACGCGTAATGGTGCAGTTATCAAACTTTATGGTACCAATCCAATATTGAACGTAAAACTTGAATTAACATCCCTTATTCCGCCATGACTCACCAATGCCTTAAATCTGCACAACTTGTAACACGTCCCATAAATATAAGAACGAATGGTGTTCGTAGTATGAAGTAACGTATGAAAAAATACATGCTCTCATACAACAAAAAGGGAATGTAAATACAAAGGTGTTTAATACGCAAATCATTGTTATGATCTTCCTGAGTACGTCGATTGTTTCGAAACGGATGCTCTCAGGTCTTGAGGCACGCGTTGTATTTATTGCTATGAACAATACAACCTTAACCTTATTAATTTTTTATTGATCTAACCAATGTATATAACAATGTATTTGTAAATAAATATGTACTAATATGTGTGTACTTCTGTATATTATGCCTCGTTGGTCGTGTAGGTCGCAAGCGCGACTGCTGATCGAGAGGTCGTGGGTTGAAATTTTGCGTCGGGCTCTATATGATTTTTCTAAATTAGATTTTCTAGTGTTGGTTCGCAGTCTGGACATGTGCCCGATGCATGGCAATAGGCTCACCATCTATTCCATAGTGGGACGTAAACGTAACTGGTGCATCGTGGGAGTGTATTACACCTTTTTAACGAGACTAGCACCCCGCCTCGACTTCATCTCGATTAATCAATTATTTATTTTAGTAGTATCTTACTAATGTTACCTCCAGGTATATTCAAAATAGAACACTTAAGTTAATAAACAGTTGCATTTCAAAACTTAAGATCACGCCCGTAAGGTAGGTAGATGAGCGTAATACCATACATTCCTACCTTCATGCAGCATTGCAAATGCAGTACTGAATTACCTAAAACTTTCCGTTAAACAGTTTAGCTCGACTACAGTACAGTATATAATATGTAATAAATGAACAGTAGTTCAGGAGATACTAAGGGGTTTTTTTTTCTGGTTACGGGGAGAAAACCTTCAAAAGGTACCGGGTACCCTGGGAGAGACACCGGGTTATGTGGGACTTTTACCGCACTAAAACCCCCTCGGTGGCCTTCCTCGGCGCTAATAGGAGGATCTCCAACGGAACGCACCGGTGCCCTTCTAGTACGACGCCCCCTAAGGGCCCGACACTGGAGACAGTCCTGATGCCTTCTCCATGTCCTCCGAGTCGTACGACGTTCCCCGGATTGCTAGCTAAGAAGCGATTCGAGCTTCCACTGTAATGATGACGATTTCCTTTTTACGATAAAATATATTTTTCTATTATGTTCAAGGATAACAAGCTAATAACCTGATCACTTTAGCATCTAACATAACGTTCCAATAATGCCGAGTGCGATGTTTACCAATAGATTTTGATCCGCGTCGAGGAGACATCTGTATTAGATAGATGAATAGTCTAAATGGTTTTATATAATTTTTGATTTTATCATCAACGCTTCCAATTTCACAATAGCTCGAATCTGGGACTCTACGACGTTCAGTTGTCAAATGTTGAAGACGTGGTTAATTAGCCAGTACGAGTGTTCTAAAGAGAAATAAATATCCGACAAGGTTTTAATTGCACTCTTTGAGTAGTACCTACAATATGTAAAGTCGTTTAAGAAAGATATCGTGTCAGACTGACTTGCTTATGCGCGCTACCTGTTTTTATCCTGTTTTTAGAATTTATTATTACTGAATAATGAAGCTTCGAGTCATCTGGTCGGATGAGAATGTTAGCTGCAGAACGGTTAGCACTTTGGCGGAACTCGTTATTTTATTATAGACAGGTAATGATGCCGCCAACGAACCAGTTGGTAATGAAACACGAAAACCTAATTCAACAAAAAAGACTCTCAACCGTACCTAAATTATTCTTGTGTAGGTACATAAATTTACACAAATTCGGATGTTGTCTAAGTGAAATAAAGCTCAAAATACGTTATAATTGAAATTAGGATAAAACCTCCCAAAGTTGTACCAGATTGTTTTTGTAGATTTTTATTTGGACAATACACTTCTCGCGCAGACGATGTGGACGTATCCAGTAAAAGAAAAAAATGGTATTCGGTCAAAGATATGCAATAGAAAAATAGTCACATTTTTATTAGTGTTGATATCCTAATGTATCTATTGGTGTGCTTTGTTGTGTTTTTATAGCAATCGTTAGACGATGTTACAATATGTCAGAGTTCATGGGCTTTGTAATATATTATTATGAAGATCGTAAAGGAAACTTACAGTTTGCTTGCAATAAATTTATTTATTATCTATAAAAAACTTAACATCTATTTATTATAATAATCAATCACAGTCAAGCTTGAGAGATTTGAGTTCATTTATTAATTAAATAGATATTACTATTTGCGGCTTGTGCTAATTTTATACATGTGTACACATAATATATATTTTAGTTCAGTATAAAAGTTATATTTTAAAAATCTACTATTGGTGTTTTATAATTATGTTTGAGCATATGTAGGTAGCTATATCTATCGGCCGTAGGCACTCGCACTAGCTGAAGCGGAGGCCTTAGCACTGGCGTAGGCGCTCGAGCTGGCGTGAGCTCCCCCGCCACATGAACCGGAACCGCAGCCGCCGCCGCAGCCGCCGGAGCCACAACCGCCTGCACCAGATCCACCGTGGCCCCCATATCCACCACCGGAGTTGTTGCCGCCACATCCATGGGGGCCGCATCCGCCACCGCTGCCGCCGTGTCCACCACCTCCGCCTAGTCCGCCACCGAGACCGCCGCCAAATCCACCGGATCCACTGTGTCCACCACCATGGCCTCCGCCAAGTCCACCTCCAGCTCCACCTCCTGCTCCTAGACTCAATCCGAAACTTCCACCGAGGCCTAGACCTCCAGAGCCACCGCCGCCGCCTCCATGACCACTGCTACTACCACGCCCCCCACCGAATCCTCCACCACTTCCACTTCCGAATCCACCGGATCCTCCTTGTGACCCCGAACTACTCGCACCTCCTCCATAGCCACCTGAACCGCCATGCCCACCTCCAATTCCAGCGCCGCCGCCTAGGCCACCTCCAAGTCCTCCACCTAATCCATCGGAGCCGCCATGTCCACCATTGCTGCCACCTCCTGAACCGCCATGGCCGCCGCCAGTTCCACTACCGCCGCCTAGGCCACCTCCAAGTCCTCCACCAAATCCACCGGAACCGCCATATCCCCCACTGTTGCCACCTCCTGAACCACCATGGCCGCCACTAGTTCCACTACCGCCGCCTAGGCCACCTCCAAGTCCTCCACCGAATCCACTGGAGCCGCCATGTCCACCACTGTTGCCACCTCCTGAACCGCCATGACCGCCGCCAGTCCCACTGCCGCCGCCCAAGCCACCTCCAAGTCCTCCACCGAATCCACCGGAACCGCCATGCCCAGCTCCGTTTCCACTGCCTGAACTGCCATGACCGCCGCCAGTTCCACTGCCGCCGCCCAGGCCACCTCCAAGTCCTCCACCGAATCCACCGGAACCGCCATGTCCACCACTGTTGCCACCTCCTGAACCGCCATGACCGCCGCCAGTTCCACTGCCGCCGCCCAAGCCACCTCCAAGTCCTCCACCGAATCCACCGGATCCGCCATATCCACCACTATTACCACCTCCTGAACCACTATGGCCGCCGCCAATTCCACCACCACCGCCTAGGCCACCTCCAAGTCCTCCACCGAATCCACCGGAGCCGCCATGCCCAGCTCCGTTTCCACTGCCTGAACCGCTTGATCCACCAAAGCCGCCACCCTGTCCGCCGGCATTGCCTGCTCCAAGACCTCCACCATTGCCGCCTCCGCTGCCACCTTGGAATCCGCTTCCTCCACCAACCCCTCCTCCAAGGCCAGCACCACCTCCGTAACCGCCTCCCTTTCCAGATCCGCCGTTTAGTCCACCATCGCCACCAAATCCTCCTTTGCTATTGCCGCCGTATCCACCTTTTCCACCGCCAGCTCCTCCGCCGAATCCGGCACCCCCACCCCCACCATATCCGCCACCATTGCCGCCACCGCTGCTGTAGCCGCCACCACCTCCGTAACCTCCGTTGCCGGTGGATCCAGTGAATGCAAATCCTCCAGATTTGCCATCATCAGATTTTGTGTAAATAACTTTTTCGTTGTTTCCTCCTAGGCTACCGCCTGCGCCGCCTCCTAATCCCGCGCCGCCTCCTACACCGCCGCCAGTTCCCACACCTCTACCGCTGGCGCCTCCCGATCCTGCTCCGCCACCGCCTCCAACACCGCCACCGATTCCGCCTCCTAATCCGAAACCACCTGCGAGGTGGTTGAATCCATCGCTGACTTTTCCGAGGATGTCATGAACACCACCCTTGACAGCGTCGAGGCCACCGCCGATGCCAGCGCCCAGCCCACCACCGAGTCCTCCGCCGAAGCCACCGCCTCCGCCGCCGCCGCCTCCGCCTCCATATCCGAATCCACCTCCACCACCGAATCCAAATCCACCGCCACCGCCACCGCCACCTCCGTAGCCGCGTCGGACTCGCTCTGCAAAAAAAAAACATACAAACTCTAAAATACGTACAAATTACCGATAAAACGGGTAAATTCTATTGTCACGGCAATTTTTTTATGTAAAATCGGACGATCAAAAGGACAATATTAAAGATAATTATTGCAGTAAATAATACATGTAAAACTAGTATCAATGGCTATAAATTATCGTAATGAATAAAAATATTACCTGAGGCATCGCCTAAGGCGACTAACACCCCCAAGACAATGTACAACTGCCTCATGTCTGGTTAAAACTTAACTGATGAGAACTTTATATTAACCATCCTTTTATACATCTTTATTTATCAGAAGCGACGTAATCGTGGATCGAGTTTTAAGAACCACGCCGTACTGGGAAATAGTACGGTTTTTACTAACGACTAACGGCTGTCCACGGATTCGTTTATCTAATAAAATATTTATGTTTTAGTTCTAATGGAAATTCCAGACTGGGCTGCTTATGTAATACCAATAAATATTGATTCAGATGCGTTATAAATTTGATTTATAATCAATCGGCCCACTGTCGTTCATTTTTGGAAAAATTACCAATAGTTACCCAATACATTTTTCTTAATATAGTTTCGATTAATTGAGTAGATTTATTGTAAATGTAACTGCCCTGTGGGTCGAGTGCGAATGCTGATCAAGAGGTCATGGGTTCAAATCCCGGGTCGGGGGTATTTAATTGCATTTTATTAATTTAGCTTTTCTAGTTAAATTATTTAGTTGCCCCCGAGTCTGTATTTGTGCTCGGTGTACGACAATAGGCAAATGTAACTGGAGAAACATGGGAGACTACTACACTCCTCTGCCTACCTGTTCGAGGATTTCAAGCGTGATTTTACATAAAATAAATCCATATACTCTGTACAGTGCAGTGTTTTAATATTAAATATGCGCACATTCACACGACCGTGCCATCTACAATTCGGAAACACTGGTTGTATTTTTTGTTTATAATGTTTCGAGGCGGGTCTTTTAAAAGTTGGAAAGATATCATCAGCTCGCGAACGGGTATTTCCAAGGTGTCGCGGTCTCACCTTGACATTGTGTGGTATTGTTTAATAGATGTGCACTTTATATTATTCAAAATGTTATGGTCGTCCGCATATATAATATTTATTGTTGTTTCCGGATTTTGATTAAAAGATTTTATTTTAATATGACGAATTTTTTTTTTTTTAATTTTTTGTTCAATAAAATTAAAAAAAAATACAAAATATTGAAATGAAAAATAAAACAATTAAGTACAAATGAGTAATATAAAAAATGTTTCTGTTGGGATATTCGATAAATGACATACATTTGATACTGACACATTTATATCATTATTTAAATGTAGCTACAATGTTTTTCTATTCATTCACAACGACGCCATTTTGATTGCTTAGAACGCCAACACTATATGTATGTACATATATGTATAGAAATATAAATTTTATACGCAACCGCTTGTCAAGAGGTCTTGAGTTCTTTTACCGGGTCGGGAATTATGCGACTTTTATAAATTATATTTTTTAATAGTGGCTCGGAGTCTGTCTGGATTTATGCTCGGCGTATGACAATAGACTCACCGCCTATTTCATAGCGGGACGTAAATGTAACTGATTAGAGTCGTGATGTTACGTAAATTTTATAATATGATATCAGATTGTAATGTTAAGTATAAAATTTATTTAGGCTCTTAATTTGGTATGGCTTTAATTAATTAATAAAGAATACAGTGTAAAATACTTTCTTGCATTTGTCACTATTGTTATCAGTTGTCTGTTGTTTCTATATTGCTATTCTATATTGCTAAAAGATAATCGATATATTTTATTGCTCCATCAGTTCACCTCTATTCGATTTTTATGGACCAAATTGGAATAATTCTTTGTAAACGAATGAATCGAAATTCTATATGGTTTTCTTCGCTCACTTCTCTGATGTCCCAATTACCTATACCCTTTGTAAAGGGAATATAAAATTAATAACAGGAATCTTATTATTTATTTTACATCGCATCATAAGTATTGATAATGAACGAACTAGCTACACCCAATGACATAATACTATCGATATTATAGATTTTTTTACAAATGATTGTACAACACCACAGTTTTCCAGTGAAATACCACTTGGGGAGTGGAATACAAGGTGTTATATCATTCTCAGAAGCTGCATCTGTAATCCATTGTGATTAATTTCTTATGTTTAGATACATTTACTGCCCAATGTAGTGTCCACTTTAAGTTAGCTTTTGTTATAGTCGTAAACGTCCTTAGAGAGCTATTGATGTTAATTGTGGCTTAAAAATTATAACTATAATATTGAATTGGCTGAGAAAGCAATTTCATTTATATCCTGGACATGAGATATTCTCGCAATCTGTGTAAAGCTGCCTTCACCGCGCTATTCCAGGTCGGACTGGCGAATATACGGCTTAAATGCTAGCAAATATTTTAGTGTTATCATTAATTTCATCATCATCATCAGCCTATTATAGTCCTCTGCTCGACATAGATCTCCTCTGAGGGGCTATGAGGATTCCAGGGCACAGTCTCTCGCACCGCCTACTCCGCTGGCCCTAGGTGGGCAGGGCACTTATCATCAATTTAATAATTATGTTTTGTTAAGTACTCCTCGGTACTACACATATCACGCTACCTGCACCAACACAGTACTAATTGGAAACTACAAAATATATAAATTTATAAGTAATATCCATCGTTTGGTCTCGATTGATTCCGTGGTTAGTAAACTTGACTACTGAGCTGGTGCTTATGGGTCTTGTAAGTCGAAATCCTAGCTACAACAAGTAATTGTGTAATTAGTAAGATTATGTGTTCTGTATCTGATTGTAAGCGAGTATCTATATAGACGTAACATCACGCCCATAATCCCCAAAGAGATAGATAGAGCAGTGTAGTACACTCTCACGTTACAACAGTTACGCTTACGTTCCATCTATGTATGTAGTTTATCAGCCGTCTGGTCACCATAAATCAGGGTCTACTACTTTGTGATTATATCCGCGTGTGCACACGTTCCTAGATGTTTGTTTATTTTATCTACATGTACATCCTCAAAACATTACTTACACTACCATCAAAACAACAAACTGTCTAATGAAGTTTTCGTAGAACGAAACGACGTCGATAACAGAACAATATGAGATAAAGGGAGCGAGCAATAAAACAACACAGCGACATCTAGCCACTTCGAAGATTTGCGGTCATAAAAATTTATTATTCCAAGATGAACTCATTGGTACAATCCAGCGTATTTATAAGGTTATCTATTATTAATGGATCTATGCACCGCGGTCGGTCTGTCCGAGACGAGTTTATTTACTAACAATGTTAAAAGTCTATGATATATATAGAATGTTTATGTGGCGGATGAATGCGGAATCTAACACTACAATGTATAGTTATGTGATGTTGAATCTGTCCTCTGTACAGTGAAACATGCAAAAAGCTTTTTGCATAAATGACACCGGCTTAAAACATACACCGTCTGTAAGGATAGAGATGTAGCTAACTGGCCTCCCTACCTACCCCATAAAAGATCTAGCGTGACTATATCACTATTATTGAATTAAACGTAACATCACGCCTGTTATCCCTGAAGTGGTAGGAAGTGGGAGGAGTGTAAAACACTCCGACGTTTCACCAGTTACGTTTACGTCCCACTATGGAATGGATGGTGAGTCTATTGCCATGCACCAGCACAAATCCTGACTCCGAGCCACTATTAGAAAATCTTAATTAGAAAAATTCTATAGTGCCCCACCCGGGAATCGAACCCAGAACCTCCCGATCGACATTCGCGCTTGCAACAAACACGACCAAGGAGGCAGTCATATTTCATACAATTTCTGTGTGACGTGTATCAATATTTCTTTTCTAACGATTTCTTTCTCACTCGCAATGATAAGCCGACTTACGTATGCGCCGTTAATTTGCAACCTTGGTTTGTGCGTAATAATGATAAATAAATGTAAATGCACTAAAGACATATTAATTGACACTGACGGTCTCATTCATGCAGCTTAGTTCAAGGTGAGAAACCATGCAAAAATGCCAGTATGCCAGTATTTTGTTGGTAACTCCTCTGATATTGCAAATGTATATAGAGGATGGTGACCATTTAATATAAAGTCGATCGTCTGTCTGTTTGTCACGGTTTTTAATATAAAGAAAAAAGCAGACGTCCTTGGGCGGAAGTGGTCATTACAAACTGCTCCCTCAATATTTGGTACTGCCGTCGTTTAAAAGACGTCTCTAAAAAAACATAACATAACACCTTTCCTGTACTTTCGCGAAGCGGTAGGCAGATGAGTGTTATACTGCCAATTTTCACCTGTAATATTACACGTCTCATGAAAAGGGAGATGTGTCATACATCCAGACTTTGCGTTACTACTCGGGAATCGAAGCCAGAACTTCTTGACGAGTCGCGCTCACAAGCTCAAGGCGAACTAGATAGTCAAGGAAACAGCATCAAATATAGCATGTCTGTTGAATTTATAAGCGGCTCAGTGCCTTGAAGTGCTTACGCCTGCGGTTCTGGGTAAAGCCGACACAGCACTGTGTGTTGTCACGAACATAATAAATGCACCTTATTTAATGCAAAAAATACCACATCCGGGTGTTTCATACATCTCTACAATCCATTCTCGAGCTAACACCTGAGCGCAGATATTATATTAATTGTACTGGAACAGAAATTATACACCAGTTGGCCTTTTATAATAATAAAATATGATAAATTTACATGTATGTATCTTTGTATACATATGTTATGAGCGAGTGATTTGTATATATGTACGTGTGTAGAGTTTATATGGAATGTAACGCACGCCTGTAACCGATGAAGAGGTAAGCAGAAGAATAGAGTACACTGTCATATGTACCAGTTATGTTTACGTCCTCCAATGATATAGGAGGTAAGCCTATTGCCACACACCGAGTACAAATCCAGACTCCAAGACACTAATAGAAATGTTAACTAGATACTCTAGTTAGAAAAATTCAATACTACCCGACCCGGAATTTGAATCGAGGACCTCTCGATCGGCGTTCGCGTTTGTAACCAACCGACCAACGCAGTCAACAGGATTATTTAAAAATGTTACATTAATTAATTTAGCAACTCTCAATTTCATAGAGATCTTTAAGGTGTATAGGTTTTTTTCATTCTTTTTCACGGTTGTAACAAAAAAAAACGTAACATCACCCCTGTAATCCCCGAAGAGGTAG
>DWDU01001916.1:0-13635 GCA_018245575.1 Jemadia suekentonmiller
CTGTATTTCGGGAGTCCGTGCTATATATTTTTGGAGAAATATACAGTACGCAAAAATACTATATTTCATTACAATAGATCAATGTGTATATTTTCCGGGACTAAAACTAATAAAATAAAAAAAAACAGAATCCGCAATTTTTGAACGCGCTTTTCGTTCGAGAGACGTAATGTGCGTAGGCGTGTAACTGAACGATTTGCTCAAAACCGAAATATTTGTTAAATTCATGTGATTGTATTGACAAAACCACACCTCAAAAATGCTAGTATATTTAAAAAAATACAGAAAATAAGTTACCAAATGTATATATGATTATTTTATTTCTGTTTTCTATTCCTGTCACTTCGGTCTTCATAGAAAGGATGTTTTCTATTATGAATTCAAAATGGCTTGAAGAAAGTAACAAAGCTAGTATATTTTTATTAAAAAATAGCTTTTCATTTGTATTAATTTAAAAATTGACTGCTATAAAGATTATGCCAGTTTTATTGAAGACAAAATATTGTTAAAGAATGCAAAGAATTCAAATAAACATATTCTTCATAATAAATAAATGAGTAAAAAATATAACAATCAATTTTTATTCTTACCTACTAAAATACTATATTTTTAAGCTTAATATATTTTTATAGCTTTTTAAAATATATGCTATATTCAGACAACAATAGGTTAGCAATCCTAGCAACGCCGTACGGCGCCAGTCTGTCTGGCTTACCTTTTATATTAATATTAATTTAATTTAGATTAGTTTAAGTTATAAGTAACTTTTGGCTGGCGTCCCGAGATGCACACTTATTTTTTTTTCCGTCAGTAAACGATTTTTACATGTTATTGTAGTTGTCACATATTTTTTACATGTTGAATTTTAAACTTGTATTGTGGATTTACAAAAATTGGTTTACATATTGACTGTCTCGTTAGTCGCGTTAGTTGCAAGTGCGACTGCCGATCGGGAGATCCCTGGATTCAATTCCCGGGTCGGACACTACAAAATTTTTCGGATTTGATATTTCTAGTAGTGATATATAGTCTCAAAAAGTGCCGATGTATGGCAATAGATTCACCACCTCCACTACCATCACACACACAAAAACACAGAAATAAAACCAAATTATGAAATATTTACCAAATTTCTTTAAATTTATAAAAAAAAATATTCCAATTCTAATCTAAATAAATAATTGTATTTTGTTAACCCCGAACAAATCATTTTCGCCAATGCTAACGGTACTCACTGTTTCGAAACATGACGTCACCAAAATGGCGGCTGCGCAGATTACCGATTTTGCGGAGGGTTTTATTGTCAAATAAATTCAAGGATATCCCATGTTCGCGCTCTTTGAAGATATTTTTTCAATTCGAAATATACATATGTATATTCTGTCACTCTTTATAACGGCGAAGCGGTGACTTTTTGATGCACATTAGAATACTTCTTCAAATTGATGATGAGTACATATATTTCTTTTTAATAAATATCCAACAATACGTACTAAGGTATTATCTGCAGAATTATCTGCAAAATAAATACCATTTAGGCTTAACCAATATTCTTTGTTGTGGCCTACTTTGATTGGTATAATTGTCTCCTGCTTATTATACCTACACCAGCAATTATAACTTGTATTCTAAATTAATGAATATCTAATAAAACAACAAATACAGTCTTACAGTTCATTTATTAAAAAAAAACTTTATTATCTATGTACAAAAATATTTCAAAAACATATATAGGTACTCATTTAATATGTAGATATTGCAAATTTATAGATAATTATCCAAAAAGACATGAAAAGACGCAGTCATTTTCAAAGTGT
Organism: Jemadia suekentonmiller; assembly: GCA_018245575.1. Classification (NCBI taxonomy): domain Eukaryota; kingdom Metazoa; phylum Arthropoda; class Insecta; order Lepidoptera; family Hesperiidae; genus Jemadia; species Jemadia suekentonmiller. The sequence goes on from DWDU01001916.1 coordinate 1,818, forward strand.
ATAGAAGTTTCTTTCGGTAACATTTAACATTATTATGGCAGTCCTAGAACTAGCTGCATTTCAAAGCTTATTATATTATATAAAGATCATCGCTACGTACAGTCGAGTAGGAATTAATACAGACATGTACAAAATATCACAAGATTATGTGTAATACCTACTTTTATTATTTACCTCATCTTACGCTAAAAACTTAATCTACATTTGAGTATCTCCACGCGCTTTAATTATAGACCTAAGACGTTGAAACTTAAGAATAACCTTATCTTTGTTCATTGTTATTGAATATTTGCTTAGTAACTGCGTACAAATGATTTTTCATCATTAACACATTGCGCATAACTCACGCTTAAATGGAATACTGGCGTACTTCGGAGGTATTAATAGGTAGGCCCTCCTATAAAGGTGCCCATTGTAGTCAAGTACAAATGCTCTTATTACTAACTACTTTTGGTTATGAAAACTTAGGTCACCCATAAAGTTGCCGACTTAACATTAATTTATTAGGAGCATAGAGAAGGTGGAATAGCAGGATCAAATAATCCCTGCCGCATAGCTGTGAGCAACGGCCACGGCTGACATGAGCAACTTCCTCGCCAATCATCCAAGTCGAGAGCCCATAACGCTGCGCCTCTGAATCCGGCGCGTGATGTCGAGGCCACCATCCTGAACACTTCTTCCGGTCGTAAATAGGACATCCATTGGGATCCGCGTACCGCATAAGTTCCTTCGGCACTTGACACTTCTTTCCAGTTCTGTGTTTTCAGATATTCGCAAACCTACATAAGAAAGCATACATAAGTATATAGTAAAAAAAACAGCAGTTGTCAAAATTGCCACATTGTATATCGACCAGTAAATTTAATGTTAAAATAACGGAAGGACAAAGTACAAAATGCTAACGCAAAAACGACAACGTATTGCGCTAGTTTTACGTATGCGTTTTACAATGTTACTTGCTTAGCAATACGCCGAACATATGTTGCAAGATTACCTATCTCTAAAAGATAACGATGTTTACAATGTCATGATTACCAGGAAGTTATTGGGCAAATGAACCATATGTAGAATAGTGTATCGATAATATGAATCTAACATCACGCCTGTAACCGCCGAAGAGTAAGCAGAGGACTGTACTACATTCCAATGTACCACCACTTACGTTTACGTCCGACTATGGCATAGGTGGTGACTCTATTGCCGTGCACTGGGAACATATCCAGACTCCGAGCCACTACCAGAAATTCATGCTAGAAAATCTAAGTTAGTAAAATCCAATAGTGCCTGGACACTGGATTTGAGCTGAGGACCTCTCGATTGGCAGTCGCGCTTGCAACCAACACGACCAACACGGTTGTTTAGTCGATAATATTATACTGTACCTGTACTGTACTTTATATTATCTGTTAAGTATTATCTATAAAATATCTAAGCAACAGGGACTGATAATTAAATCGTCTATTTGCTAATTATAGTTACGAAATTTGCATAAGGATTAGTCATTTCATGTAGATAGTAGATATGTATTGTCTTAATATTAAATGCTTTGTGACTAGTTTAATTTTCGATTAAATTATATATTATATACTAATTACTTTAGGTTAAATCGAATAGTTTCGGAACTATCCGAAACTTTTCTCCATGAACTTTCGGCGATTTCACCGACGTCGTGGTGGAATAACAAAACTAGTAGGACTATTGAAAAACAACCTAACTTTAGCTGGTACATGATATAATCAGGAAGGGTAATGTTAAGTTTATTATGTATTAATTTTATTGTCGATTCGCGTTGTTACGAACATACAAAGCTTAATAAACCATCAAAAGTTCCCATCATAAGGCAATAAATAACAGTATTCCAGATAAAGTTGCCCACTTCGTAAAGTAAAAACTCAAAAATTATTAAGTATTAAAATGTTTTGGTTCATCTCCGCACACGACCGTTTGATGCCGAAGTAGGTATGAAGAGAGCATTTCTTACGGTAACCAGACGGTTCATATATTAGGTTCCCTAACGGAATGATATGAATAAAAGTTCGCTAGTGCTGGTGTGACCTCATAGTACGCGAGGAAGCCCGGCACGGCCGTGGCGGGGCCGGGCGGCGCGGGGCCGGCGCCGGGCGCGCGCCGCTGCAGCGCGCGCGCGTAGCCGGCCACGCCCACCACCAGCTGCCGCGCCGGCGCCGCGCGCGACCAGTACGCCACGAGCTTAATCTGAAACGTCGCGAAGGAAAAATAATGTAAACCATCCTGATTTACAAGTCCGGTGAAACCACGCGTTAGCAAATGTAACGTAAAGCGCCCTCCGGCTAGGTGGAGTGGCGATTTGCGCATAGTTGCGGTTGGATAAGAAGAGCTGAAGATCGGGCTCAGCGGTGGGCTATTGGGGAAGCCTACGACAACTAGTGGACGGGAATAGGCTGATGATGATCCGAATTTAAAGTATGTAATTTAAGATAGGAATTAAACTTATGTTGACATTTTTGAAGTTTGAATTAATATGTCAATTTTATGAATTATTAAAAACGTCATATCCATTTATACTTTTATCACAATAGGGTTGATGACAGTAAACGAAAGTCACGAAAATTATGCATTTATTTAATGATACGTAAATAATGCATTGCAAAACACGTATTCATTTTATAATTATAAGTTAGACTATTTATTTATGTCGAACATTGTCTAATAAAGAGCTTTAATTTGATGAAAATATTGAACTGTGAACCTCTTGAATTGTTCATGGACACACGCCGTTAAAAAGGAAAATTGATATTCACCAACGATTGATTTGAAAATGCGAAAATGTTACATGTAATCAATTTATTTTATTCATAATACCTATATTTTATTAAAAAACATTACTTGAAAATAGTTTCTGTTTTCTTGAGGACATACTAGAAAAAATATATTAATTTTATTTTTAAAGTTACAAAGTAAGGGTATAGTTTCACTTACGAAATTATTTTCACGTGCATCATTGCTTTCTAGAGGTAGTAAATATGAAGTACTTCCACTTGTCACACCGTAGTAATCGTTAGCGGCTATAGCCATCCAATCAAGTGTAGCTGTCAATATTTCTGTGTCGTACGCGATCGACGCCACCTCAGGGTCTGGAGACACTATGGCCGACAGTTCCAAATTGTGGTATCGCAAGGTTTTCGCGAGTTCCGCTAACAGAGCGCTGAAGTTGTCCTTTTCGGAAATATCGTGATCTCCAGCGCATGGTGCCTAAAAAATATTACGGCAATAGGGATGACGACAGTAAACGAAAGTCGCTAAAGTTATGCATGTATTTATTTTATAATTATGAGTGAGATTATTTATTATTTTGATGAAATAAAACTACCAAATACGACAATCCACCATGTTTTGTGAACGCCAATCAGAAGAAATGATGTCGCGTTCGTGTAGATCACAATGACAGCTCTTGTTAGTTTCATATATTTTGTCATCGACCTAGTCGAACGTGATGTCAAAACGACGCCATGATGTTTGTAGCGTTTTGACGGAAACAAATAAAATTTGAAAGTAAAATGTATTTTTTTTATGTTAACTCCTCATTTTATGCCGTAATATGATATACATTGTAAATAATATTTATTTCCGGACATAAAAAAAAAACCATTTATACAACATTTGTCACCATGTCCATTACAGAACACATATTTAGCCCTGGTTCAGTGGGGTTTTTTTGATAACATTACCTTAACTAGTTGATATCTGATTTCAATTTATTAGTTTTATATGGTATATAATTTAACATAATCGTAATGTTCTGTCCTTTTGTAAAAAACTGTTATAACGATAAATCAATCAGAACCTACAGTAGTAATAAGTCAAAATGATTCTTGATGATTCGTTCTAAGTCATTGTGTACAACCTCCTAATTCCTATCACTATGTTACAATCCAAAATTTCGACATCGGACCTTTACTAATATTGAACTAAAACGACTTCATTCGGACGTATTTAACTTTTTTGTATATAATTTTATTAATGTCCTTTATTTAAAATTTCTTACAGCAACAAATTGCAGCCTGTGTTGTATACGCACTTTTTTGCATACGGGGTATTGCCAAGCAATCTGAACACCGTCGAAGTTCCACCTGCGCAGGAACTTGAGCGTCGACTGGACGAACGCGCTCCTGCTGTCGCCGCGGGCAGCCATCGCCGCCCACTTGTCACTCTCGGAGTCTTCGATGCCGCCAACGCCGAGGATTACTTTCACGCCCTTCACCTTGTATTCCGTTATTTTACCGTAGAAATCTAGTGATGACCAACAGTTAATATCGATTGTTATTCACATATTATCATCATAATGAACCGACGCTCAGACAACGTGGTTATTAAATCTTTTAAGTTTTGATCTATTTATATTCATATATCTCTGTTTATTGAAATATTATTTTATGTTATTTATTTTCTATAAACCTATCAAATACTTAGTCACTTTAATATTTCTTCAATGTTATTTTGATTAATAAGCTAAAAATCTTTTAGTTAGGATTTAAGAATATTATGGAAATATAATTACCATTAGCAATGTCCAGTTCCGGGTTTCCGGGCACAATTTTGTAGGTGTTTGCGTCAAAGCGAGCCCACGAGTATATAATATGCGAGCAAAGTGTGGGATCCACTTGTTCGGGACTAAAACTGCCGTTGTTTGCTCTATAACAATTTTATATTCATCAATAAAAATTCGAGCAATAATATATTAATAACAATACGTTTTATATAGTTTTTATTATACATGGTGTTCAATAAAGTGTTTCTGTATTTTATTGTTTTATTTTAGTTCATAATCATTCTAATTTACCACTTGAAGAATTATTGCGCTGCTATTGCCATACTCCGGGCACAAGTCCAAACTCCGAGCTACTACTAGGTGCGTTAAGTTACAAAAACCTAATAATACGCGACCCGGGATCGAACCCGGAACTTCTCGCTCAGCAATCGCGATTCCAACCATTAAACCAACGATTAACATTAGCAGTCATTAATAATTGAGTTAGTAATTTTCAGTCAACAATAATTGAGTCAAGGTAATAATTGAGTTAAGGTAATAATTGAGTTAAGGTAATAATTGAGTTAAGGTTACCTGTAGTATGCCCAGTTCGTGAAGTAACAAGCGGATATTGGTTTCTCCTTGACAACTTCTTCGGTATCAGTCGAAGTTATTCTCAAATTGGCTTTGCCTCTGCATCGTGATTTTTCTGGCAAGTCGCAATGGTTCTGCAATAGGAAAACACCATTTACTAATATTCAATAACAATGTATGAAATTTAATTTTTACTTTAAGCAATAATTTATGTAAAGAGAGTTTCTTACAAATTGTATCATTGCGTTTAGGGCACTGTATATCAAATCTTTGTCTATTGTTCCCGAATGACAATATGTTGGAGATGGCGCATTGGCATCTAATCATATTATATCAGTGACTTTAGACGTAGAGACTAACTCAACCAGTAGTGATGAAAAACATATAATTTTATATCTTGTTTTATTTTGTTTTTGAAATTGTTATTTCTCCCTTGCGCGGAATGTAAAATAATACTAGCGGAATATGTCATAGTAACAGGAAAACAAGGGAGATAAAAGAAGAAATTAAAGATATTGGAAGAAGCTTGATAAGGGGGCCGAAGAAGGCACTTGGGCGCTCAATATAAAAAGCCTACTGAGACAGGCTGATGACGATGTTTACTTATCTACATTACCTTATTCCAATAGAGCGATGACGGACAGGTCAGTTGAATGTACTCTCCGTTGATACATAAGTAGTATTTTCTGCAATCCGAGTCGTCCTCCTTGAACCCGGTGCCCGAGCACTGCTTGCCTTCTAGTGTGGGACCCTGCAGCGTTCACCGCGTGAGGTTAATTTGTAAATAATTCAAGACCGAGTGAGTGCAGTTGAGCTTAATATATATGTGTGAAAATTATTATAAGCTGGTCGTAATAGAATATTGATAGATGAGTAATACGAACTAGTGTAAATATTTATAGTATTCGGTGGATTGGTCGGCTACATTGATTTTATATTACTTAAATAATAAACTATATATATATAATAAAACTGTAACTGATCGCTGTCCGTACATGGGAAATATATTTAATTTTTTTTTTGTCTGTATGTCTGTATGTTTGTGCACGCTAATCTTAGAAATAGCTTATCCGATTTGAATGCAGTTTTGAGGATTATATTGTGATAGGCTTCCCTTAAGATTGCGTTTTTTTCATTTAAATCGGTTAACAAATAAAAAAAAATTGTCAATTTATGTCAATCACGTAATATGTACCGAAAATAATAGAGCTCAGATCTATATGATCAATCATATTGAATAAGGTTCAGCTTAGATTGGAAGCGTTTCAGTTGAACGCGATGATAGGTATATAAAGTGATTTTACTTCTTCACGCAAAAACTACTGGACGAAATTTGATGAAACTTTGTAGGGTTATTGTTTATACATTAGTATAACATAGGGTAGTTTTTATCAAAATCGAAATCTGTACATACAAACTCGCGGGCACAGCTAGTAATAAATAAACTCATTTACATCGGTCTCAACTTCGCTGTCACCCAAAACATTCGACGGTTTCTCAACGGGCTCCTGCTCTTGGGGTACATTTGGTTGTTCAGCCTCGGGTGTAGCAGGTGGACCTTCAACTGTAAATAATGCAATATTCGTAAATAGTATAATCGGATGTATAACGTACAAATGAATTCCACATCGCAGTGCCAACAGTTCTTCCCGGAGACGTTTAGTGTGTCAGTATAATAAGTGTAATATTTGATGAGCCATGTCCTCCACTCACTTTCTGCGAGCGAGCACCGCGGCGGCGCCTCGTGTCCGCGTAGAACATGATTGATGTTGGCGAGCAGCGGGTAGGGGCCGCAGCCGCAGTGGCGGCCGGTGAAGTCGTCGAGGTCGAGCGCCCACAGCATGGCGCCGGCCAGGCGGCGCGCGCGCACGTACTGCGCCTTGTGGCGCGCCATGCGGTCGTCGTCGAAGGACACCCACTGGCCGGCGCGCGCGGCGCGGGGCCCGGCGCGCCCGCCCGCGTCGCGCGCCACGCGCCAGCCGCGCGCGCGCACGCGCTCGCAGATCTGTGCACGGGACGATCTTTTCATTTCTTTAATAATCACTCTCTTTTGAGACACTCGAAACTGTGCAACCATTGCAGATTACAAGATTTTTTTCTGCTAAGTAAACTCGTGACTCGTAACTGATGACTCATGACGATAGTGACGAGTAGAATTACCTCATAGAAAGCTAAAAATCCTCGCGCTCTAGTTTCGTCGCCGGGGTCTCCACCTGCATATGTAGGCACTCCCAGTCCCTCCCCGACGTTCTCCATTAGGGAGAACGACTGTCCGTAGAAAGGTACGCCCATCACCAACTTCTCTGGGGAAGCGCCTTTTTGAATCCAGTAATTCACGGTAAAGTTCTATAACAAAATAGATTGTTTAGTAAAAGCAAATTGGCGCTGAGCATTGGACACGAATGCTGACCTATAACGATTCCGGCAGACGATGATGAGAAAGTTTCAGTTAGTTTAAGGCACTTACCACGTTCAAAGTAATATCGTCATCCATTTCATCAGGATACATGGGAGCCACGTGCCCAGTCTTATGGTCCCAATGTCCGTGGTAATCGTATGTCATTAAGGAAATCCAATCTAGGTTACCGTCGAGTACTGGTACGTCGTAGGCTGGAATATATACATTTTGAAATGAAAATTGCAAATTATACATTTCTATTACGTATAGGCATTCATGGAGTATACAGAAACTATTACCAAATAGTTTGGATGATATTATCTGAAAGTATTGAACTAACATCGTATAAAAATGTAGTGTATACCTACTGATTAGTTTGTATAATGTTGTTTGTTCCTGTTGTTTATTTATTCTTTATTTTTGTTTACAATGTTTGTATTATCTACAATGTTTTGTAGAATTGCTTTAGTGTTTATAATTAAAATAAAATATGTACCTAGATCAATGACTCGTTTATTAGCTGAAACGGCAGCGGACAGTAGAAGACCTCGTGGAGCGAACGCTGCACGCAATTCCGTTACAAGATCCGCGAATCCTTGTTTATCTGTGCTCGGCCCCTTTTCGCATTCCACCTTGAAGTACACCAAACATAAGTAACAATGTTTTCCCAACAGCTTATTAACATTCTAATACTGGGTATAGATTTGCAACTTAAGAATTAAAATGTAATGTAAATTAAAATATTAAAATGTATAAAAATATACTATTTCTTGGATAGTTAAAAATTAAGCATATCAATTTGGATGTTTCCGTTCTACGAAGAGAAATAATCTTTTTAGGATTTTTTTTTTTTCATTCATGACTCTATTCATACGTGCATTTTAAGAGCGTCGGGTGTACCTTTAACACATTAACTTTGAGAAGTGGAAATATTCGATATTAGCACTTACTTGCCAGCATCTTGGGTACTCCCAGTCCAAATCAAGTCCGTCAAATTCATACTGCTCAATGAAGTCGAGAGCGTGGACGACGAACTTCCTGCGCGCGGACGGATTGTTTACGAGCCGCGAGTACTTGTCGCCGGCGGAGTCGTTCCAGCCGCCCAGCCCCAGCACGACTCGCACTCCGCCACTTTTCAAAGCTACTACTTTCTCGTAGAACTCTGTTAGAAATGTAACATTTTTGATGCCGGTTATATGTTTTATAGTTCGACGTCCGATGTTAATGTGTTCATGGGCTAATTATCATTTTTTCCTCATTTAGAAGGGATACTGGTCATAAAGATTTATTCAAAAACACATAAATATCTCTTGTGAAATTTTAGATATTTTGGAAATATCGCCTTCCATGTATACAGGAAAAGAATTAATTTTAATAGGCATTTCAGTAAGTGATGTGGAGTAGCGCGTAGGCTGTGTTGCCTATGTCAAAATTCTATGTAAATTCTTATACACATTTCCAATCTGGACGCAATTATTTTCGATTAGGACAACGTTTTAAAGATGACCGCAGATATATCATCTGGTTTCAGTAATAGTCTGGCAAATTTTATGAACTTTTTCCAAAAGAGAATGAGTTTATATACAAAGATGACGAGTGTAAGAACAACTTACTGTTTTCCACGTCGAGCCAGTTGTCGTGAGGCTTCATCACCAGCTTGGCGTTATCCAGAACCGCGAAAGCGTACACTATATGTGTGCAAAGCGATGGGTCAATGTCTTCAGGAGTGTATTTCCCTGATCCTGGTCTGTGATAGAAATGAATTCTCAATTAATAAAAGTATCACGCTTTTTGATATGTTTACTATCATAATACCATCACGCCAGCGCCACAGCAAACCTAGGACTTTGAATAGGCGCGAAATTAGTCAGGATATTCCGAAAAAAATAATTGACGCAAGAGTGGATTGACTAATGCGATTTGTAAAAATTCTTCTACCTTACCTTTATTCTTATAGTACCTTTGAATTGATGATAATATAAAATTTTTGAACAATGAGTAAATAAGGGGATGTAAATATAATACCTGTACCACGCCCAGTTTGTATAGTAACAAACAACTTTGAATCGTTCCTCTTCTATGGGATCAGCTAGTACGGGCGTTTCAGTTGTGGGTGGAGTTGTAGGAGGCCTAGTAGTGGGTCTTGTGGTAGGCCTACTAGTAGGTCTAGGAGTGGGTTTCGATGTAGGTTTCGTGTATCCAGGTCTCACTTCAATGTCTTCGAAATCATCATCTACAGGATGTTGTATAACTGGGTGGTGTTCAATCCCTTGCATATCAGAACTGGAGTCTAAGAAAGTATTCTTTATAGCGTTCATCAATGGATATTTCCCTTGATTGCACCTAAAAATTAAACATTACTTAGTTCAGTATATTTTTGACTTCTATTTTTAATGATTTGCAAAAGGTTCAAATGTATCTAAAATTGGAAGTATTGAAATAGTAGATATAACTTTATGAGTTCATTTGGTAACACTTAAATTTACGTCGTAATGATTAAAACCGGTGACATCGTTTATAAACATTTTTGTAAATGCCATGATTATAAATAAACGGCAGTAAGTTATAACAGACAGTTTATCCGAGAACAACGACGGATATCTTTCTTTCGTAATAGTTACGTTTGAAACTGTAAGAACTGCTAACATTTCCCTAGTGAAATCAAATGCGATGATTAGAACTGGAAACGAGGAATTACCTGTTCGTAAAGTCATCAAGATCCAAAGCCCACACCATTCCACCAGCTAAGTTCAATGATTTAATGAAATTCACTTTCTTCTTTATCATTTCCACATCGTCAAATGAAACCCACTGGTTGCTTTTGTAGGCGAACGGACCCATGCGTTGTTGAGGATCTCTTACCACCGCCCATTTACGATCCCTTATACGTTCGCAGATCTAAAACATTTGTACAGTTTAGTTTCAAAGCAACGTTTTGAATTTCATTTGCTTTTGTAACTTTAATTTTTTTTACCTCATAGTAAGCCAAGAATCCATTAGCGCGAGTGTATTCACCGGCGTCCCCGCCAGCCGTGGCCGGAATATTGAGGCCTACTTTGTCCCTAGTGCTGTACGACTGGAAGCCCCACCGCGAACCAAGAGTGAAGGTTTGGCCATACAACGGCATACCCATTACGAGTTTTGACGGTGGAGCACCTTTCTCCATCCAGTAATGCATAGTGTAGTTCTGTAAGTGTTTGAAAATCGATGAAAATTAATTTTGTAATACATGTATGGAAATGAGAACTATTCTGATATAATAGTACTAAAGGAATCTAAATCTAAATAAATATGGTTAAATTTCGTTACGAACGGTTTTACTTACGGCATTGAAATAAGTGTAATCGTCTTCAGGATGATAATACAATGGAGCAACGTGTCCAGTTTTTTTATCCCATTGACCATGGTAGTCGTAAGTCATCACTGCAATCCAATCCAGATGTCGAGCCAGGATTGGTACATCGTAGCCGGCGTCTATGACCATCTTGCTGGGCGACACCGCGGAGGACAGCAGCAGGCCCTTTGGTTTCAGCACAGCGGATAACTCACGAACTAAGTCCGCGAAGCCCTCTTTGTCCGAGTCGGGGCCCTTAGAACAATCCACCTGGAAAACGGAATATCTCATTCAAAATAGTAAAATCAAGAGAAATTAAAGGGCGAAAAAAAGAATGCAACCTAAACTCAAATACAGAAAATTCAATGTGACAAAATTAATCATGTCAGATCGACAGTTAAATCCGAACTATTTAGTATTTAAGTTAAGGGACGCCTTTGCTTGTATGTTGACGTTTATGGACGAAAAATAATACATAATAAATACATAATGGAGGTCTATAATAATGGTGAACACGTATAGATAGTGAACTAACCTGCCAACACTTGGGATATTCCCAGTCCAGGTCGAGTCCGTCAAATCCATGTTTTTCAATAAATTGCACCGCGTGCCGCACAAACTTGGCGCGCGCTTCCGGGTCGTTAACCAAGTTGGAGTATTTGTCTCCGACGGAGTCTTTCCACCCACCTAAGGCTATAGATACCTTAGCCCCGTACTTCTTGTACTCAACGATACGTTCGTAAAAACCTGTCGAATAATGTACACCTAATAAATCCAAAGTGAATTTAGAATAAAAAGTGAATTGTTATTGTGAAAAATATTTAGTAAAATATACGGGTATACGTTTAAGTTTAAACGTATATTCACGCCTGTTATCCCCTAAGAGGTAGGCAAAGGAGCGTAGTACTCTCCCACGTATCATCAGTTACGTTTACGTCCCACTATGGAATAGGTGGTGAGCCTATTGCCATGCACCGGGCACAAA
>DWDU01001917.1:0-13634 GCA_018245575.1 Jemadia suekentonmiller
TGGAGACATCAGCAATGGCAGTGAGGGTGAGGTTAGGCGCTAAGGTGGCTCGTACCAGGACTCTCTTTAAATTCTTCAAAACTGTCATAAAATCTTGACGGCTGGCAGGCATACCAGTATTCAGAATGTACCAGCCTGTTTCCTTTAACAGTACTTGATAGCTCTAAAAAATAATTATTCGATTGTCAATATGTTTAAATATCGTATAATATGATCTCAAAATATAAAAACAAAACATTTTTAAAACCATTATGTGTTTTGTACAATAAAGTGATACCGAATATCTTCTAAAGTTCAGTGCATTACACAGGAGTACACACGTACTGGAAAATAATAAAGATTCTAATTACCAATGCAACTCTTGATCTGATCGGATTGGGGTTAGACCAGAACAGCGAGAGAGTGTCGCCGACCAAAACGACATCCTGGCCCGGCATTGATACAGCATCGTCTTGAGATTCAAAGTGTTGTTTAAGGGACAAGGATCCTCCGTAAGACAGCACTCTGTTACCTAAAATATTTATATTTCATATACATAAATCCAAATAATATACGTTTTTCATTTTGTAGCAATATAGCATTTATACTAAGGGATATAAAACTCATTATCTAATCTAGATCCAATCACAAGCTGGCAATCTAATCTTTTAATGGGTAAAAGATTTATATATCACAACATCAAAATATAACACAAAGCCCTTAAAAAGGAAATAAACCTTACCGGGGAAAACTGGTAGAGACCAATAAAGTTCTTTTTGCGGTGGGTACGGGAATGAATACATGAGCTCGCTCTGGTTGGGTACCGGAATGAACTGGTCGCTGATCACGTCCTCCGCTCTCAAGTCCATTAGTGTGTAGCCCCCATGCTTCTCGCCAAATATAGGTGCTGCCAAGTCGATCCTTACAAAGTGGGCAGCCTAAAATTCGTAGATGAGCGTTTTTGTTCAAAAATATAGTATAAATATATGAAACTAATAAAAAATTTAAAATATTTAACTGTGGTATAAAATGCCTGATAAAACTATCAAATAGATGCATGAAACTGACTAATACTCGTATATGTGTAGTTACATCACATTTGTAGTCATTGCTGTAGCTGATGTTGCGTTGATATATATATGTACTTATGTTCCATTCCATTCCTCTGTTACTGTTTGTTCTAGATTCGAACCTTGTACTTATGAAAATATTAATTTTGAGCTAGGAATGATAGGGTACCTCGTGACAAGAATTGGTGACCCCGGAGCAGTAACAGGAAGTACAGCCTACTGGGTTGTCGGAGTCCAGACCGAACGTGCCGGGCCGGCAGCGGTCGCATAACTCGCCTTCTACATTTTGCTTGCATCGACAATAATCTGTGCACGGAGCAGCCACACCACGCGGGTCACAACTGTAACAATATTAAATAATCATTATACACAATATCACGCCTGTTATCGCCGAAGAGGTAGGCAGGGCTATATAATATAGCTACCACGTTCTATCAATTACATTTACGTGTCATTGTGGAATGTGGGTAAGTGTTTTTCCCTTATACCGGCCATAAATCTGGGTATCGAATCAGTTCGAGAAATTTCCACTACAGACTTATGGTTAAAAAATTCAATAAAACCCGACCCGGGTTTTGATGTTCATCATCATCATCATCAGCCTAGTCCCGTCCATTGCTGAACATTGTCTCTGCAATAGCGCGTTACTGAGCTCGATCTTCAGCCCTAATGGATTTGAACTTAGGACCTCTTAAACAGGAGTATTGCTTGCAATCACTCGATCAACGAGGCATTCACATACGATAAAATACAAAGCATCATAGATATTTTATAATTATGGTTTATTTCATTATGCTATTATAATAGGCAGTGTGAAAATTTCACGTGAAAAACTCTTGAATAGTTTTTACAATGCGACGCGGCAAAATTTTCGATGCGACGCTGCAAAGTAAGGTTTTTAGTTTGCAGTGTTAATATTTTTAGTTTTATGTTCAAGGTACACTTTCAGGTTATGTATACTTACTTGCATTCACGAGGGGGAGGCCAGGTGGACCTGATTGGTACGCAGTTATTATACTGATCTCGCTCGTAGCCATCTTTGCATTTCTCACAGCTATCTCCAGCAGTATTAGCCCCACAGTCCTAGAAGCAAACAGTTCTTAAAATAAAGCTGTCACAAAAATTATGCAAAAATAGTGTTAACCTGTGTGCTGGATACTATGGATATAGAAACAAATAAATACCATATATTTATTTATAGATAATTTCGTCTCGTGTTGTAAGAGGCGACTAAACCCTGCGCTAGGCGCTAGGTCGAGCTATACTAGAGCGTAGACGGTACGAGGTACTTAGGGGAGGCTTATGCATAACAGTGGAATTAAATAGGCTGATAATAATGACGTAATAAATTTAAAACAACGTGCGTGGAAACTACGACCTTTCATAATTTCCGATAAATAATTTTTCTAGACACAATCAGGAAATACATCCAAAAATAATAACGATATGTCCTTACATAGCAAACGCCAGTTTCAGGGTGGCACATGCTAGAGAAGCCATTGCAATTACACGGTTTACAATGTGCCAAGTACAGTCCGGACTCTGATCTGAAATAAGAAAACAAAACGAAATTATTAGCATATCAGGAAATAATTATAATAAACTCTATGTGGCGCTGTGTTATATAAAATAGCCTACCTGGTATATCCTGCGGCACAGTCTTCACAAGAAGTACCAATGTATCCAGCTGGGCAAGTGCACTGTTCCACCTGCAGAGCTAAAGGTCCGTCGCCGTAAGGTTCCGCAGTGTCGAGGCTGGCGCTGACTAGTGAAGCCACCTCCGTACTACTCATATACGTTGCCTTCACTAATATAGTTTTTACGTCAGCTAACGCCAGTAAGAAATGTTCCCGACTCACTTCCTTGCCATCGGACCTGGAATTCGGTAAAATCCAAATTAATATCAATACAGTTGTAAATATACAATTCGTTAATGCTGTATTTAGCAGTATCGTTATTCTTACCTGCGCCAGCCTTCTTCCATAAATTGTACACTGGCATTTAATATGCCATCGGTGCCAGGCACAAAGTTGCCGAAGTAATGGAAGGTAAGTCTATTGTCCTATATAAATAAAAGTTTGTTTGAGAACACGGATCTATAAAAAGAAATTGGACTAAAAATTGAATTTTCAATACTTTACTGCTACTTACGCTTATAAGTTGAACGTCAGCAGCAGTGTTCCTTGGATTTTGTCCAAATGTTGGTGTGTGACGTAGGAAGTAACGTAGGTAGCCGCCATAAGATGTTATTTTGTCCCCGGCGAAGCTAAGAATGACACAGTGTATATATTTAAAATGCGTCTCCACCACGGTTTTTATCATTGAATTTCATAAACAATATCTGAATTATTATTTAACATATCAATTTAACTTACGTAAGTGGTAGGCTCCAGTAATAGATAGTAGGCTGGGACGAACGTTCTATGACGTTCAAAGTCATTTCTCCCCTAGACAACTCCGGTTGTATATCACTCTCAATCGGAGCGTAGTACCGAACGGCACCTCCCGAACCGAAAGGCGTGCTCTGGTAAACCTTCAGTTGGTTGACGAGGTTGGGTACATTAAATTGGACGGTGGTTGTCTTGCGGCGCAGTGAGCTGGAGGTGCACTCTTGGGAAACGCCCGTGCAGAAACAAAGGGCGCAACCGTGTCTGTAAATATCAAGTTACCTTATGTAAGAGAAAATGATCCCTTACGCCATAGCTATCGTAATTTGCAAAATTGATTTTTATAATTGGCAAAATGATTTTTATAATTGGCATGAATTCAATGATACTATTATTATATTGCCTTGTTGAAATCAAGGTTTTATTATCATCTAAAGTCAGTTATTGCAAACGTTTTTTTAATATTTCATAATCAATTGAGTATGCACTGAAGTTTATTAGATAGCTGATATCGTAGCATATTATGAAAAATGACGATACCTGAAATTGGAGAGATAGAAAGAGCCATTCTTGCATTGATCGCAGTAACGACCCTGGACGTTGTCTTTGCACACGCATTCATCTGGAGAGCGCACAAAGCTAGTGCCCAAGGTATTGCAATTGTCGGACGGCTTCGGCTTACAGTAGTCACCAGGAATCAATGGGTTGCCAACATGTGTAGGCGCACAACGGCTACAGTCGTCTCCCTCGTAACTGTAAGTTATTTATAATTGTATTCCCGTTTTTTTATTTATAAATATTTATATATTTTAAAATTAAATTGAACAAAATTTTTGTGATGCTTTAATTTGAACACGTGAAATCCGCAAACGCTATGCCGTATTAATGTTTAATAAATCAAACGTGTTTTTAAATTCTTTTTTAAGGCATGGTGTCTTACCCCGGCATACAATTGCAGATTACATTGCCAGCCGGTCCGAGAGCACAAGTTCTTGCAAATTGATTCCTGCTGTTCGTGAGAGGGCAAGGGCAAGGTTTGCAGTCCAACTCGTTGTTGGGATCGCTGTACGTCCCTGGCGGGCAGTCCCTCTTCCGCACGCAGTTGCCGAGCCAAGGTCCAGACTTCTCACGGACATATCCAGAAGCACATTTCTACAGCAGCCAAAGTGAAACACAAATTTACTAATGAATAATCTTTATTACAACCTAATGTAAAGACAACGAAAAATAGTAACGCATTTTGTGCATTGTCGTTTATGTGTTTTCAACTAAATCTGTCTTAAAGCCGTTGTAGCTTTATTTTAAATTACTGAATTTAAATTTAAATGAATACATTCGACTCATCTCGGAATTATTTTGAAATCCGACTTAAATGTTACTTAAATAACATACCTATTATAAATATTGAACTAATTCAATATAATGCGTATTTGAATAGAAGTCTCATCGATGTTATAACGAGAAATTTTACGCTAGAATATCAAAATTGTGGGTATACTTGAATATATACTTGTATAATTGTATGTGGGTAATATGCAGTACAGTATATCGTACAGTATAATATGATATTACATGCGTATAGATTATTATAAATGTTTAGATAATATTGTAATTTAAAAGAAATTTGTACCTGGCATGAAAGTCCTTCGTATCCTAGGGGGCAGGAACATTCTTCAACCAGACTAGCAGCTCCCAGTCCCACGTTGATATGTTGCGCGGACTCCATTACAAAATCAGTAATGTTGACACCGCCGTTATTTTGATCGGCGCGAAGTAATATAAATTCAATATTGTCCAATCTGTAAGAATCATTTTCATTCCATGGAAACAATTTTACTTGTGTCATTAACGAAAATTCAGCTCATATGAGAATTTTTCCCACGTGTTATCTTGAGTTGCAGAAATATACATTATGTCTAGGCAATATAATAAAAAAGGGCACTCATCAATATTAAAAACAAAATTATTCTTCAAAGGCGGCAACGCAATGGTAACTGCTCTTGGGTGCAGAAGCCCATAGGCCACGGCGATCATTACTATTAGGGGACCCGTCTGCCCCTTTTCCAGGTTTAGTTATTAAAAATATAATGATCGTATACTTACGCCATCATGATGTCCTCCCTAGAAGCAATGGTAAGACCACTTGGTCCTGACTTCTGCCAGTAACCCGGCGTGAAACGAGCCTCGATCTCGATTTGTCTCGCGTTCTCACCACGATGGTAGTGGACCAAGGACTCGTATTTGCCCTACAAATATCATACTTGTATTTATAAAATTTATTGAGCATTCAGCGATAAATTTAGAGTTATTGCAAGACCAAGTCGAATGTGGCATATGCAATTCGTAAATAAATATAACAGTACAATTACAAATACATATTAGATATCGATTAATAATGTTATTATTGTTATTAAGTACCAGAATATTATGCCAGTCATTTCGACATTCGCTTCGATTATGATAATAATATTTCGACGCCATTTGTCTATCAAAATATAACTACTATTATCATTATTATTACGTCTCCACAGGTCCCGTGCGGGATAGGTAGAAAGCATAGTCTGCCACGTAACTCCGTTCTGCCTGACAAGACATTTCAAATCACCTGTAAGATGGCAAAATATACGTACGTACCTTTATGATGATATCCGGAACTGTGTTGTCTGCAACATACATTTGCGAGTGCGGCGATAGTATATACTTGATGCGACCACCGTACGACGTCAATTGATTGCCGTTATAGCTCTCCGGTAGTGACAAATAGGGGTGTACGTCTGTGTTACGCTGCCACGCAGGGTTGAACGTCAAAGTTACCTGTAATGAGCCAATACTTAACAACATGTTCAGCTTTAATTTCATTTAATAACACAGTTATTTTGTTTAAAAACAGAAAAATTGAAGACCGGCTATTTGTATAATTTGGAAAAACATTCTGCGGTAAAGGTACTTACGTTTACGTGTTGTGTATTATAAAATTCAGTTACTACAACACTGTAAATCAATATCGAAATAAGTGTATTAAACAATATAGTACCGTGGCGCCGTTTCGCAATGGCACGTAGTAGTACTCGTTGGTGATTGATTGCTTGTCGATCTGAACTTCTCCATTATAGGTCTGCTTGACGCCGTATAGCATGGTGCCTCCCTCACCCAACGCCGTCGGCATGTTGAATGTGAACAGATCGGCGCTACGGCACTGAGTCGATTCACCGAAACAGAAGCATCTGATGCATTCGTTTTGGGAACGAGCTTCACTGTAAATGTGTCATGAATATAAATTAGCATAAGCTAGATGATTGCATTAATAACACGTCGTCTTTCTTTAAAAATTCAATTGCTTAACTTTTTAAAATATGTTACCTGTTGAAGTACCCAGGAGGGCAAGGATCA
The DNA here is from genome assembly GCA_018245575.1 of Jemadia suekentonmiller. NCBI lineage: Eukaryota > Metazoa > Arthropoda > Insecta > Lepidoptera > Hesperiidae > Jemadia > Jemadia suekentonmiller. Next base: position 6,827 of record DWDU01001917.1, read on the forward strand.
GTTTTGTTCACGTAGACAATAGAATCGGGTGTCGCGAAAGTCGTAGCCTTGTTGTTTATGGCTTCACAGGAGTACGCGCCACTGTCTTCCGGCTACGAATTAAAACATTTTTTTTGAAAAAAAAAGAGAGTGTTCAAAGTTCATAATGTGTAGACATTTAGTGAGCTCACCTGCATGTTAGGGCATGTCAACGTTCCAACGCCATTTTGGCTAGTCGCCGTGCACTTTGTTGGTACATGTCCCCAGTTCAAACGCCACGAAATTAACGGTGTGGGAACTCCCACAGCCTCGCAATCGAGGGTAAGTACGTCTCCAGGATTCAGTCTCACATTCGCTGGTTTGGGCGGCATTTTGACGTACACGGGCACTGAAAACGCCAGGCGTTAATTGAAATATAATGTTTAATGTTAAATCGAACGGATTGTTGTGTAAAAATTTTTTAATTAAAAAACGGTTCCACTCACAGCAACCAATTTCATCGGATCCATCTTTACAGTCGGTTTGTCCATCACAGTGGAAGCTCTTAGGGATACATTGATCTCGGCTTAAGCATGCGAATTCGACATTTAAGCACCCGTCTGCAGGTTGGCGGCCTGCGTCGCAGTTGGATTCATCGGAGCCGTCTGAACAGTCGATCTGGTTGTCGCATCTCCATGTCTTGAGCACGCATTGACCGTTATCGCATTGGAATTGATTCGGCTCACATTTTCCATTGTCAGCTGTCAATTAAGATTTTGATACATACATACATATCTTCACGCCAGGTCCCTTACAGGGTAGGCAGAGAGCACCGAGTGCCAAATAACTCTATCCTTACAGACCTGCCGCGCATATTCCACATGTAATTTTAATGAAAATGCAATTGAGAGATTTTTTAGAACATTTCAAATTAAATTATTATTTATTTTCTTAGCCTTTAACAATTCATAGATATTAAGTAACAAAGAGTTGTCTTTGCGCCTACTGGCGTTGCTTTTGTTTTTGCAGGTAAAACAATTGTTAAAAAAAATGTTACTGGAAAGATACATAAGTGTTACTAAATGAAAACACTAAGAATCTAAAGTCTCTCTTCAGATACTTACAGCAAGAGTCCTCATCAGAGCCATCGCTGCAATCTCGTCTTCCGTTGCATACATTGGACTTTGATATACACTGCCCATTGCTGCAAGTAGCCTGATCAGGGCGGCAAGCATAGGACGTAGGGACGGCTTCCGGAACTGTATGGCAATAAGTAATGCAGGTTTAATTTTTGAAAATATCATTATATCATCGCGCCACTTTGCTTATGAGTTAAGCAGAAAATACCAAACTGCATTTTAGTGTACATATTTTACTTTGACATCGTTGCTGGGGAATAAGTTAAAATAACTTAAAAAGAAACTAGGGGACTAAGTTAAAAAGAAACTGAAAAAATAACTGTACTAAAAAAACTAAATGCGAAAGCGGGCTATATTGTAATTTACTTATTAGAGTTCCAGAGTAAAAAGATCATAAAAAGTGCCTCAGTACAAAATATTCAAAATAAGAATTACATCTTTCTTTTTATGGGTTCACTCATTTGTCTTCGGTTCCATTTACTAAGCAGCCAGTACAGGAATTATAGTTTATTATGAATACTCACTTGGATCATCAACTTTCAGAAAGACTTTAGTTTCGGATCCGGGCTGCCCAAGATACTTTACAGCCTGGCAGATGTATACACCAGCGTCTGCGGGCTAAAACATTTGGGTCATTATTGGGTATTTGGAGTTATTACAAAATGGTTATTGTAAATTAATTTTAGGTTCTTTTAAGTAACTAAAAACAATAATTATTTTCACTTACTGTAACTTGGTTGATCTCAAGTCGGCCTTTCCTATCGACGTAACCCGGCTTCAGAGGCTTACCACCTTCACGTACCCACCTGACCGCTGCGCGCAATGGACCTTCGTCTCGGCAACTGAATACTACGTCCCCACCTGTGATCATTCAGATTATTGAACTAATAGTCGTAACAAATCTAGATTCAAATCACAGAATCGACAGAAGCATCACGTGAGTCAAAAACGAAATTTCAAATAAAAAATAATTCAAATATATCGAAGACAGAATATGTAGGTACTCTGGTAGTACAGCGGCTTTGATTTCAGCTTTGCATTCCCGAGATGTGGAGATCAAATTCTTCAAAGTTTGCCAACACTATTGTAACGTTAAATGTAATCCGCGATAACATTGGAGGAATATATCGTGTTGAAGGCTACATTAACGGAAATTCTTCCAAATATTCAGTAAGGCCAATTGATTTACTTGGTAAACTCTGGCCTTGACTCTTCTTGTACTAAAGAGAGAATGAGAGGTCACAACAGAGGTACGATGGTGAACTAAAAACCAGAAACTCATTAATGTTTGCGTTATTAAAAAAAGCTCTTATAAAAACACGGCTTAACCTGAAATCATATGCTCCCGATCCGACTTACAAATAGGGATGAAAACCGAAAGCTACGGAATGAAAAGCGGTAAATCTTGCGTTGCTTCTATCAATTCATTATATTATTCATACGCAACATCTCGCCTGTAATTCCCAAAGGGGTAGGCAAGGAAGTGAACTATACTTCCACGTTTCACTTCTAATTTTTACGATCTCCTCTGGTATAGGTCGTGAGCCTATTGGCATACACCAGCTGCAAATCCAAACTACGATCCACTATTAGAAAATTTAAATTTGAGAAACCTAATAGTAGGTACCCGACCCGTCATTTGAACCCAGGACCTTCTGATCGGCAGTCACGCTTGCAACCAATACTACCAACGAAGCTGTCTAACACCCACTATACTAGTTATTTTCATTGATCACTGAATACCCTGAATCATATCACAACTATAGGTATAATTTTATTCTGGATCATGCAACCATAATGACAATGCAAAAATAATATAATACAGGCAGGTACTGTTTATTAAAAAATAGCAGCAATCAATTGATTAATCAAGATATAGTATATCACAATATAATTATGTTCCATGTCTATAAAGAAATTATAAGTACCGTCTCTTATGTAAAATGAATGAAAATAGAAACCGTACTTATTGTCGAAAATATTGACAGTTATTACACAGGTTTACCACATTGGCAGAGTACATAATTATGTACATATATATAAATCCTGGCCGCGTTTAAATTACATATACATATAGGTATATATTATAAACCATCCCGATATTGTTGTGATTAATGCAAACTCATATTAGTAATCAAAGTCGATCAATTAAATAATAGGTACGTAATATGTATAGTTCGGTTAATATAAACAGAAAACCAAATAAACATAGTTTAATATAAAAAAAAATCATATTCTGCTTCTGTTATGGTAAATGTTTAATTATTGAATTAATAAAATAGAAAAAATCCAAACGGGAGAATGAGGTATTGATACAAACCAGCATGCAAGCCCCGCGCGTGACGTGAACAAGGATATGTGACGTTAATATTTCTATCAAACTAACAATCACCAGATCTCATTATTGTTTACTAGTGCATTAATACCTCAAATGTGCATGTTTTGCTATATCGCCTGCCCAAGTCGTCTAGATTTTTGTTTAATTTCATACCTTTATCCAGGGCAGCTACCGTCGAGCGGTTATCGCAGTCTATAGACATGTTTAGAAGCTCAGCGGAATCTGATGCTTAAAGGACAGTGGTATTGCTATATAATAAATCCGTAAGCTATGAATATCCCGGCATCTAAATATATCATGACATTATATTACGTTACGATAGGAACTTAACATTAAGTTCATGCATTCGCTTACAATACGAAGATGATATAGATTGTCTGACGAAAATTTTATCAAATAATTTATAAATGTGTATTATAAAACCATTCCAGGTCTTTTAGGTTGTGGACAGAGAGCACCGAATACCAAACACCTCACAAAACTGAAATGCTATAATTTGCTCAAGTTACTATAGAATTTTATAGGTGGCATGGCATGTATAGTAATTTTCCTAAATAATTTCATGTTTTACATTTATGTTGAAAATATATGAATGAATCCCCGTGTGCATATGAGTTTTATGGGTTAAATATAATATATGTATTGTGTATGAGTATAAATAATTTTCACCCAATCAAACTGTTATTAACTCATAAAAAGAGTTGAACACCCGAGATGCACCCTAATAAGGTACAACGACTCACCATTTTTAGCTGTAACCACCACCATGAAAGAAATAACTGATATTAATATTATATTTTTTATAAAGTATTTAGTGTTATAATTAACTTATACTTTTATCGTACATGTACAAATATAAAAAAATAATAATTAGAAAATTGTTAATCATATAATGCAGACAATTGTACTGTATACATAGTTGTATTTTTTACTTCATTGTACTTCACGTAATTTGTTCAAGATCTCTATTCCTTTTTTGTCATATTGAAAGTGACATTTGGCATTTGTAATATTATCATGAGGACAAAAATATTTTTGACCACATAATGCAGCTAATTGTTATAAAACAATGAGTCTGTTTTCTATGAAATATTTCCATTTGCTAACATCCGTAATGAAACTCTACATTTTACCTGAACGAATTTTACCTCAAAAGATCCTCTAAAACATCTCCACCTTTAAAATTAATGATGTTAAATAATCCTACATTACTAAAAATTTAATACAATCCATATAATATTCACAAAAAAGCGTTTACAATCAAAATATTAAGTGTAGACAACATCATTACCTAAACTATAATTAAAATATATAATTTAATGAATAATACAATTTGTAATAGCAACTAAAACACCCCGTATCTCAATAAACTTAAAACTTGAGTAGTTAAATATTTAAGTCTGTACGTGTGTGCACTTTGTAATTATTAAAAATTAATATAAAGGTACGTACACACCGCCTCCATCAGCTGCTGTTCTCGAAATAATTTAATCAACAGAATTTCACTCGTATAACATACATAATTTTAATCCAGTAGTCTGATATACGCATTCAACCGGTTTATTTTAATATATTTCCATTATTTCCTATAATATTAAAGTTTTACCTAATTTTTATAATACATACAATATTACATAGTCTTGTGAAATTACTATTTAAAATCTAAAAATTCAGATATTACTTTCCTAATATACATATGTTATTCTAAATATTAGGTATGTGTGGTCACCCCACTACCATCAGGGAGCTTACCTGATGTGATGTGATGTGATCTTACGTGCAGAAATATATCACGTATAAACGACTTTGTTTTTTTCTTTTAAAATAGAAAGAAACTACGCAGTACATATACATACTATATATGTATTAACTTACCGTTTCGCACAGTTTGTTCGTTTGGTCGCGTGTGGAGGTCTAAGGGAACGGGGCCTGGAAAAAAATATTGCACAGTGTCTTAATTTCATTTATAATATAGAGTATAAATAGATTGTTATTATACAGTCACGAGTCACGAACACATTCCAACACCTATTAAAATTTTGTTTATTCAGAACAAGATGCAGTTACATAATAGAAAACTTTCGGGGCCAGCGCACATTGCGAGCCTACCGCTTCTTAACATTGACATAATTACAGTAATATTGCCAATACGCGGTTGTACATATATACAATACGAAGGGAATTGCTTAATATGAAAATCTTTACTCCTCCAACACGTTTACTGATTACAGTTGTACAAAAAGTTAATCGTCTGCTTTTCTTAAACGCGACTCTCAACACGGATAAAACGATACGCTTTATTATTATGTGCACTGACCTTTATTCATAATTATCATATTAATGATAGTCGCGTTTTGAATTATCAAATTACAAACAAATATTTACAGAAATAATTAAAGTACATTGTATCAACAGACGTTAGTCGGTAAAATTCACGTGCTACTATTAAATGGCATTCGGCAACCCCGACATTTCATAAACAAAAAACAGCAAATTTTCACAAATAAAATTGATGATTGAGTGTATGGTGCCCTAGTCTATTATAGGTCAGTATGAAGCTTAATCTTAAAGTCACTTTACCTTACCCTAAATTTAAACGAAATATTTACATGTTTTTTACAATCGTTATATTATTTTGTTAGTGATAGTACATTGTGTTAGATATCTTATATCAATTTATCAATTGGAATATTGGCATTTCTTCTTATGTTGTCATATTTATATAGTCTACAATAGCCTTACATTTAAAAACACCGATATAAACATACACAAAGAGTAAATTAATTTTGTTTTTTTTTATACATTGTATCCATTACCAAAGGCGAACAACACGCCCACCCAAACTTTCCCAATTAAAATAGTAATCTACCTCGTATATTGTGTTGTAACACAACATCATCCATCAATTGAACAATCATATAAGTTCTTACCACATCTCGATTTCTCTATTGAATCACAATCTAGTATCGCTCGGACAGATATTAAATGATTGATCGCCTTTGGAAAAACGTTGTGGAATTTTACCTGCAGCTAGTCTTAGTGCATCACATGACCGAGCAGTGTTTAAAATACAAGCGTATTTCATAGAATTTTTAAATTAGAAAGTTACTACGATTATTATATCAATAAAATACATAAATATCTACTGTGTTATTATTTGACACCAGGCTTATATGGGAATGACATTGATAGTACGAACTTAAACGAATAATGTAAACGTAACATCACGCCTGTAATCCCCGAAGAGGTAGGCAGAGGAATGTAGAACATTTCCACATTTCACCAGTTACGTTTACGCCCCACTATGGAATAGGTGGTGAGCCTATTGCCATGCATCGGGCACATATCCAGACTCCGAGCCACTACTAGAAAA
>DWDU01001918.1:0-13633 GCA_018245575.1 Jemadia suekentonmiller
AACCTTAATTTCGCAATATTTTTTTTTTATTCTAATCGAGATAAAAACTATCCTATCTTTTAAGTTGGAACAAACAAAACATATCTACAAAATTTCATTAAAACACGTGACACGTAATTTATATATATATTAAGAAGAATATTTCAACTACAAATACCTATTTATGCTAAGCACTGAAACATAAATCTCGGCTGGGAATAGAATCCACAGGGGTAACTCAACACTAAACACTGCTCTAACGGGCCAGTCAATTTGTACAATTAAAATCGAAACAAAATTTATTCTTGTCCATACATTGTATCTCACCATCCTATTGTTAAATTCCACTTCTCATCATGGAATACGAATTGTGCGTATTATCACACACCGGGAACGAATAAAAATCCTATATTACTACAACTAATATTACAAATAAATGTTACTATACACTCTATAGATACCAGTAATACGAAAAGATTCTGAAAACCATTATGTCTCTTTTTTATTATTATTTTTTCGTAAATTTGTAGGTTACGTTTGTAGGTTCAGCTGATCTATTAACACAAGTTAGCTCCCATGAGTACCACCTGTGTGACTGGTACGACGGCGGATCGGGCGAATTTTAGATTTGATATGCAGATGTCTAGTAAAAAAAATCCCCACTTAGTGTTACGTATCATCACGCCTGTAATCCCCAAAGAAGTAGGCAGAGGAGTTTAGTACGCTAGAGTAGTAAAACTTGGTCACACGCGGTGAAATTAGAAGAAACAATCGACTGCTAGTAAAACTGCGAATGTGTTCGATAATTTACTGTATAGAAATTTGACGCCTATATGCCAGTTTTTAATACTAAGATATTGAATAAGAATAAAATAATAAAGCAATAAAAAGTGTAGGTATCTATATAGCAACACGAATCCGGCATCTGTTTTACAACATGCCAATAAATTAAAGCTCGAACTCCAAGCACTTAACATATCTTAATGAAATGCTTAAAACGTGAACAAACGGAAATGTACGTTAAAGTACGTTAAAGGCCTGTTGTCGTAATTACGTCACGATTAAGTTATACCCACACGTTACCTTTGGCACACGTTACACGCGAAGGTTTAATTTAAAATGATAATTTACAAATATTGTCTTGTTGTTTATCTAAATATTATATTCGTTGTTTTATACTAAACCTTCGTGTGTGTACGAGGATGTACGAGGAATGTGAGAAAACAGCTTCCGGTCTGGAAGGATAAAGACATTCGGCTCACGGTGCTCTCTGCTTGTCTCTCTATATATAGATAAACTGCAATCACAAAAAAACGTAATATGACACCTATAATCGTCAGATAATTAAACTAATTAGTGTAGTGTACTTCCACATTTACGTCCCAATACAGAGTAGGGGATAAACCTATTGCCATACACCGGACACAAATCTACCATATCTCTGTTCATCTTTTTAAATATTTTATATATTCCGACCACTACGCGACACAGTCACCGTTGTGTTATGTCCTACTTCCGAGGAAAACCCTAGTCTCAGCTACTCTGAGCGAAGTTTTACGCACTTTGCACTTTTCACTGCAATTGTAAAACAATACATTAACCTCACGAGATAAACTAAGTAACGGTGTGTAAATAGGCCAGTCTAGAGGCGTTACTCGTAAAATTCTCAATGTTTCACATGCAAGGATTAATTGCCGTATATCACGGTACAACAAACTTTATCCAAATATTGTGCTAATAATTCGAGTTTCTAATTTGTCTCAACAACAGGGCTGGCAACTTCCACCCGTCGCGTCGGGTCGAATGCGGACGGCGCTTGCAAAACTCCGCGCACTCAACTTCGCCCGATGTATGAAACTTGCTCCTCTAAACATCAAACTAAATGAAACTGACATTAGTCTGGAATAATAAACCCTTAAGATATTGTTCGGTGAACGTTTAAGTATGGTTACTTTATAGTTTAGGCATTATACATACTTAAGTCGGGTCGGGAAAATTTAAACCGCTTAGCTATAAAATATTAATCGGTATGAAACAAACGTTAATAGGGACATTTAAGGAGCAAAGTTTATTATGATGGTTACGAACATCAGTAACTCACTAAGTACTGTTAATCTACAAGTGAAAGTGTATGTACCTACTGTTAATCTACAACCGTTAAAATCTACAAGTGTCCTAATAAGAGCAATAGTAAACTTTTTTACGCCCTAAGAGAACGTGACCACATTTATCATAAATACGATATGTATTTAATACATTCCTAGAGTAAAACATAATTAACTAAAGATACAAGATCCCGAAAGTTACAATGTACCACTGATTATAAACCAAATAACTAAATTAATAACCAAAAGTATGTTTTATAGACCTATCTCAATTTTGTCCCATAATAAGAAACGAAGATATTTCATGTATTGGCACTTCAGAACAACACAAGTAAGTAGGGTTATATTAAAATACGAACGCATAATTAAAGTCAACGTTTGACTATATTAAAATATCTAAACTAAGACGACAACTACTTTATCTGTCTGTTAAAGACTAGACATTTATTACATGGCCTGATTTATAAAATGTCTTGTAGTACATCGGGTGTTCGTAAAATTTTATAGGACTTGAAATTCAAAACTCAAACTTTAATTTTACAGACATGGGTTTCTGTTCTATATATGTATAAGCACCCTTTTCATCATCATCATCGACATTTCAGATTACCAACTTCCACTGCTGAAAATAGTATAAATGCATCTAATACATAAATAAAGTATTGAAATATACTAATTTATATATAAATAAAGCATCAGTAATTCCAACCAAGTATATTTATTTACAAGGTTATTACATAATCTTCAAGAGATTGACTATATGCATGCTGAATAATACTTTAAGCTACGAACCAAAATCAGTCGCAATATCAATTCTCAATTGGGTACACGATGTTGTCGCAGTTAAATCCCGTTGTAAAATTATATGGTGTCTTATAATAAGTCACAGTCACACTTCTTGCGTACACACGCGCCACTGGCGAATCCGAGCCTACGGCACAAACGGTGGCATTCTCTGAAGTCGCAGTTCTCTTCTCGTCTAACGCGTTGCAGAAGCGTTTCTGATTCTTCATCTACAATATGAAAACAAAGTTTGTTACTCCGTTAAAATACGATTGTAATAAAAATAACATTACGGTGAAAATCATAAAGAAAACTGGAGTCTCAAGAATTCTACATGATGCGTGTTAAATTCTAAGGAGTGTAAAGTTTGGTAACGCTCACTTAACAAGTCTATAAGACTGTGGCCTTTATTCTTCTCGTTCTTAGAGTTGACTGGCGTCTACCAGTGGAAGGAAATTAGAGTTGTTATTGATGGATAACAATAAAAATAGCTATTAATCATTTTGTTAGTATGTCTATACAAGATTAAATTATATACCGAGACTGTCGAGATTTACGAGTATATGCCGAGACTATGAATTTGTCTAAAATTATTCGAGCCATCGTATTCCGAATAAAAGTATTTAATTCAAACTTACACAGTTAAGAGCTTGAATTCTGGCTTATGCTATTATTTTTATTATGCTATTATTATTAGCTTATGCTATTATTACAGATTATTATTAATCTGACATAAAGACATAAATTATGTGCAACTAAATATCACCAGCTTAAACAGTATGGTGGATACATTGTTAAAAATTGATTCGTCTGAAGATTCACTATAATATTATTTTGCCATCTATTACTAGTTATTAAATAGTAAAAACTTACCAGAAGGAGCCGTTGCATTTGTCAATGCAACTATCGTCATAATGATAGCAAAAATCAAGAAGTATCCCTTCATTTTGTCCCGTCTTTTGACTCTTCAGAAACAAGGTAAACGATTGCAAGTGGTCAGTAAATTCCATGCTTATATAGGAAAACTTATTCATGTTTTTTTATATAAACTTGAGATAATATTTACGCTAATAATATGTCGTTGAAATCACGGTGAAGTACCGGATAAGGAGTGGATTGTTTGTTCATGTGATAAGAGAAGAGCAAGTCGGTGCTACGACCTCTTGACCGCTGACGCATTTTGTTATTCGAGTGGATTTGTTATAATGTACAAGAACCTATATCCAAATTGAAATTTTTAAGAAGGCAAATATGTAAGTCCTGAACGTAGAAAAATATATTATCTGAATCAGAGAATATTTTTTTATACTCGCTTTCAAAAGTAATACTACAAATAAGATAGATAATGAACTTCAATAATAATATTTGGAGTGTATGGATTTATTTAATATTGTGTTAGTTGTACATATATGTTGTTATGAAACTATACCATACGTAATTTGTAACAGATTTAAAATTATGTCATTTATACATCCATTTGAATCAATTTGATCCATTATTTTCTTCGAACATTCTATTTCGAAATGCAAAGTATTCGTGACGTTGTTCTACATCATGAAGACCGCGCCATACCGCGATCTGCCAGCACCGGGTTTAATCGCCTCTTACGACACCTTGTATCCCAGCAAAGGGTCTAGGAATGGAAAGACCCTGACACGGAGCATACTGAAATCGTTGATGATAAAATCTGCCACAAAAGTTTTGGAAGTTATTTAAATAAGTTATTATTTTAAGTGAAGTGTTATTAAAATTTATTTCTCAGACCTACATATATATTGATCACTTATATAAATAGATTGACTCATTTGTTAGTTTGTACCAACAAAGAGACAGGTTATCTTTAGATAAATATGTAGATACGCAGTACGTTAACAGATATTGGTATACAGAGTACAGTGTATTTGTTTTGTTTTTTATCCAGTTATATTTTTCATATTTTCTAATTACAATTGTAATATCACGCCTATTATCCCCGAAGAGGTAGGCAGAGGAATGTAGTACACTCCCACGTTTAACCAGTTACGTATACGTTCCACTATGGAATAAGTGGTGAGTCTATTGCTATACACCGGGTACATGTTCAGACTCCGAGCCACTATTAGAAAATCTAAATTAGAAAAATGTAGTAGTGCCCGGCCCGGGAATTGGACCCAAGACCTCTCGATCATCAATCGCACTTGCAACCAACACTACCAACGAGATAGTCCAAATCCAATCCTAATAAAGCCAATAGCTAATATAACCCTACAGACATTCAAATACTATCCAACGTCAGTATAATTTGTATTACAATACAACTATTATTGTTACGAGGTGCGCCTCCCAAGGTAGCCTTCTGTTTTAAATATTTAGCACACCAAGCTTTTCTCCATTATAAATATGTATTTCACTGAATAAAAGTATAAAAACTTCCTAAAGCAATGTACCTACGATCACAGAACTACTTGGCGGGGCGCGGGGCGCGGTGTGTACGCATTTTATAGCTAGCGTCGCCCCACCACTCACTCGCCTTACTTTGTATCGAGCGTACATGCCAGTTACATACATAAACAAATACAGTCCATGTACACAGTATTTTTTATTAGTTAAATCCTCCAGCTCATAACTGGAGCTTGACACTCAAACAGCAATGTTTCGTAAAATTCAACCAACTTGCAAGTATTAATCACGGTCTACGGTACAACAAACATACCACAAATATTGTGCTAATAATTCAAGTTTCGAATTTGTCTCAACAACAGAGCTGGCAACTTCTACCTGTCGAGTCGAATGCGGACGGCCCTCGCTAAGCTCAGCGCGCTCAATTTCACCCGATGTATGAAACTTGCTTCACTAAACAGCCAACTAAATTAAAATCACATTAGTCCAAAATACCTTACCTTATATACCTTTAACATATTGTTCGGTTAGATACTTTATACGGTTCGATACTTTATACATAGTTTAAGTATTATACATAGGTACTTGATTTGAGAAACTTTCAAACAGTACTTACAGCCAAAAAATATTGATCTGTATACTATAAACTTAATGCCTCGCGCGATTGGATAATGATAATACAAATTATGTCTAATTATGAAAGTAACACATTTTTTGATCATACTTGATCAAATGCTGTTACATGAGGAAACAGATAGATGTTAGTTACTCTTTAATGAAATTTCAAAGCTTGTTATTGATGTATATTTTAAATCAGAGAAACAATTAGACATGAAAACCCTCCCCATGTACATGCGGTACATGAGAAGCCTTTCCTAGTCTCGCGTGGTTTATCTTTGAACGCATCAATGCCTATATCCAAAAAATTATATAGCAGTTGCATTGAAACACGTTATAAACATGTAGGATGTTTTAAAACCATGCACACTTGCACTGGTTGTGTACACACGAGCCTCCCGAGAAGCCGATCCTGCGGCAGAAACGCATGCAGGCGCTGTAGTCGCAGTGCTGCCGCCGGACACGTTGGAGAACTGTTTCTGATCCTTCACCTAAAAGATGAAAGCAAAAGGATTTTATGAGAATTTACTATTATAATATGTAGTTACAAATATCTTACCCTTAGCCTTTCTGATCCCAAACTAGGCGGAATCAAGGTAACTTAATTATATATATAAATTAATTCACCCAACAACACAAAGAAATGTATTTTGTCATCGTCACACAAATCTTTATCCCGGAAAGGAATCTAACCCGCTCCCGGTGACTTAGAAGTCAGGGTTACTAAACGAAGCGCTACACCAACAGTCACTCATGACAGCCGTGATAACCTCGTGGTTTTGATAGCAGTCTCGTACTCAGGGGCCATCTGGACTTAACATCTTGATGCGTACCTCTGACTTTCCAAAGGTATATTTGTATTCATCAGCAAAACTACATGACGCGCTAACGAACGTACGTACAACGCCTGTGCATATTTTCACTGCTTAACTACATTTTACACTTGCACTAATGTAATAAGAAGGTCGTCGCATACATACGACAAGTCCTAATAGGTATAGTCCTCCTCAGAGGTTAATCCATGGGACCTATCATTAACATGTAACTGATTAGTAACATCACACCTTTAATCAAAGAAGGGGTAGGCAGAGGAGTGTTGTACACTCCCACGTTTCACCAATAACGTTTACGCCCTACCATGGAATAGGTGGTAAGCCGATTAGCGAGCACATATTATCCAGACACCAAGCCATTAATAGAAAATCTAAATAAGACGAATATGATTTGGAATTTGAAAAAGGGATTTGAACTCAGGACCTGTCAATCGGCAGTCGCGCTTGCAACCAACACGACCAAGGAGGCAATCAGATCTAACTTAAAAAAAATTATTCAATCCCATGACGCTTAACGCGAAGTAATAGATTATATAAACACTTACCAGGAAGAGCCATTGCGTTGGTCCACGCAACAATTGTCATTATGACAGCGAAAATCAAGAAATATCCCTTCATTTTGTCCGGACTGTTGATCTTTCAGAAACAAAGTAAATGAATGCACTTGGTCCGAATACACCGCGCTTATATAGGTAGTTGTTCTACATACAATTTCATTACAATATTTACGCCCGTATAATTGCGTTCGATTCACTCATCTGTATGTTAAGAAACTGCAGTAAAATATCGGATAAGAGAAACGTTTAATTAGACATGAGTATTCTACATTCCTTTGCCTGCCGCTTCGTGGATTACAGGCGTGATGTTACGTTTTACGTTAGACATGAGAATGCAAGCTTTAATAGATTGATTTGATTGATTGGTTCATGCAAGATTTGATTGTTTTGACGCATTTTGATATTCAAGTAAGTGTGTTGTAAAATGTCGATAAGCAAATGAATATTTAGAAACAAGTTTTTTTTTTCACCATTTAATCGACGAAATGAATAGTTTCATATTATTCGTTAATAAAATCGAGTATTAAAATGAGATATTTACTGATATTCATAATATTTACGAGTAGGTGTCATAAATATTACAGAATTACTTTTTATTCTATATAAAAATATAGTGTATAAAAATATTGACGACTGTTTTATATAAACATTATGTTTAACAAAGAACGACACCTTATGTGAAAGCCTTAAATAAATTTTACAGCCTAAATCATTCATCATTTACTACTACGTACAGAGGTAATAAAATTTAAAATACATCACAACTACTTATTTCCCTGGAAACGTGCAAGTCACAATATTTCTCAAGACGTTATTTCAATAGCCACCTCCGCAAGCAGAATATCATTTGATCTAAGAATCTAAATTCATTTGTGTTGAATCGAATGACAACTGTATAAAAATTAGATATTATGTACACCGCATGTAATAAAGAAGAAATACCCCGTCGTTCACAAATGAGGATCCCTAACGACCTCGTTCTGCCTTCATCAGAGTATTTCTATTCTGTAGCGGCTAAATAGCTCGCCATTGTAACGTATATACTCTATAACGATTTGAATAAACCTTTTTTTCATAGAATCTCCACGGTCGTGTATGAACTGGAAGGGCGTTTTTCATTTCGTTGAATGAAACTTCATCACATTTTTGTTCGAATTCGTGATTGTATTTTTTTTTCAATGTCGCAAACATGTATTGCTGTAGATTCCTGTCGCTTACTATCGTTACCAGCATAAAGCTACGGCTGCCTTCATGAAGGACATCAAAATTACTTCTTATATCGTGTAACTGTGATTCTTTCATTCCAATTGTCTTGTTAATATGGCCTGTCATTCTCAGTAGTGGGTCATTTCAAGGGTAATTAGCAAAGATGATACGCAACTCGCATAAGCAATTAAACTTTTAGTCGAGTTCAAAACCCAGCTTGAGATGCGAAGGACATTTCTTCTCCAGTCGCACCGTAGAACTACGTTGCGCAACAGTAGCTAAATGTAATTTTGATGATTGAATCACTAAAAGATATGCCATTTCTTGAAAAGATTCAAGAGCCTTACGTTTATATCAATCAAAATGTAGTTATAATTGGTATTTAAGCATAAAACTATTTAAGTATTTCTTACTTACACACAAGTTAGGCACTACTAACCTTAATTTGTAACATTTTCACTGAAGCTTCATGGTAGAGTAAAGCGCCCAGGTATAAGAGACATGACCTAACTTTTATCAATAGTAGAAAAATCAATGGGTCAAATAGGTAACAGGTATAAATTCCTATGTTACAAAATTATCTCATAAAACTCTCTTCCAGAAATTCCCTATACCCGCGCCCCACCGGCACTCACGGCGAGAGATAATAAATCCCCGCCCACCTGCCTGCAAGGGCCAGTCTTTCTTTTAAGGAACAAAAGTTACTGAAAAACGCACAATTGTTCTCGCATCTTGAATTTATATACCAGCCGCCTGTTACACCCGGTCCCTGTATATAAAGGAACTCTACTTAAATACCCTCAGTTCCTATTTCTGCTGGGAACTAAATTAACATTATGGTAATTCGACTTCAAGGATTCGGTCAGATCGTATTAAATCAACAAAATTTTCCGCCCGATTGTCTTCTTCTCAACTGCCTCGTTCATCTTGTGGTTGCGAACGCGGCTGATGAGCAAGATGTTGTAAGTTCGGACCCCGGGTCGCGCTAATTATCTAGTTTTTCAACCCCAGTAGTAGCTCAAAGTCTACATTAATTTTTGGATAATATGGAATCTGTCTATAAGAAACTGGGGGGCTATTTTAATTTTGGTTTTGATTAAACAAGGTCATAATATTCTTATTTATAGATAACATTTTTTATTATTTCTATTATATTTTCTTATTTATGGATGACATTTTAAATTTATCTATATAATATTTTCTTACTTCTAGATAACATTTTAATTATGTCTATTATATTTTTTACTTTTATACAATCACGAAACTTCGGCTTATTGACGTGAAATCTACGTAGTCTTGCGTCTTCGCTTAAGTTTACTTTTGGCTACACGGTGATCACTATCCACAGTTGAACAAAGCCCTGTTTTCGACATGAAGTTAACAAAACCTTACATACATACAATGCATTTCGAAAAACTTTATAACAACATTGCGGACTCGTTGTCGGCGTGGTTGAGAGTAGTACTGCTAATTGAGAGGTCCTGGATTCGAATCCTGGGTAGAGTACTATTGGATTTTTCTAACTAGAGCTTCTAGTAGTGGCTCGGAGTCTGGATTTGTACCCGGTGTATGGCAATAAGCTCACTACCTGGTCCGTGGAGGGCGGTAAACGGAACTGATAAAACGTGGAAGTGTACGAGAAGAGGAGCGCCTTTGCCTACTGCTCGGAGAAATACAAGCGTCACGGTACCAATTGCTTCATTACTGCAATAATAACCTTATAAACTTGAACACAAATTGTAGAATAATAATGAATAGAATCTAAACAGATTCATCCCCGATATTCACATAACAATAAACCAAAAACTCTAAGATCATTTACAATTGAGCCAATATCATAATGCAGGCGGGAGATGAGTGAATGTATGCGAAAGGTATAATGCACGGATAGAATTAATAAAGAACCGGGCAATGACGGTGAGTGGCGGGCAGCGCGCCAACGGCTCCCACTGTGCAGTCTTTTAAATTACGACAAAGATTAATGCTTCCTCACAGATATGGCGACTGAGTTTAATCAACGAAATAACGTTGAAAAAGGAATTATTTTTTAAAAATGATTACAGTATCATAAATATTTGGTAAGAAAATTACTGCAACTAAGAAATTATTGTTTAAATTGAAACGCCAATGATTTTTTACTTAATTAATATTATTTTGTTAGAATTGTTGTATTACAAAATTATTGTTATCAGAGAAATATTCTAATTTTAAATAGGTAAGTATTACATATATACACATACAAAAGTATCAAATATTATATTATATAACATATTGTGTATTATAGTTGACTACCTCATTGGTCTCTCGTTTAGGTAGGCAGAGAAATGTAGAACATTCCCACGTTTCACCAGTGTACGTCTCACTATGGAATAGGTGGTGAGCCTATTGCCATGCATCGGGCACATATCCGGACTCCGAGCCACTACTAGAAAATCTAAATTAGAAAATTTTTAGTAGTGCCCGACTTGGGAATTGAACCTAGGACCTCCCGATCGGTAGTCGCACTTGCAACCAACACGACCAACGAGGCAGTCTTTATTAATATTTGCATATTAAATAATAAATTTACAAATCGAATATCATAAGCAGGAACGAGTCAATTCAGTACATCTAACAACGTCGTACTTACACGTACACGTAATCTTTGACACACGCAGCCGTACAAAACCACGAACATAACATCACGTTAATTGAACTAAGTACTCTCCGTTACGGCGTCTATATAAATGTTCAGTGACGTCATCAGTTATTACAGAATTTCTACGGTATGTAAGTTCTACAACCCATATATAAATAGAATAACATAATTTTATAACTATAGCACTCTACGTTGACGATTATTATATCTGTTCAGTATGCCACTGCATCCTCAGCAGATATAATAATCCTGGACGGTGGCAACAAAGTCGTTAGAAACAAAACAAAAAGAATTCCATCTTAACTCAACTAAAGTTATTATCATACCAATAAGCTAAGTACATAATAAAAGAAATGTCAACATTAGTGTGGGTAGCATTGTAGTATAATCAGGGTTTTATACTCGTTAGTTGTAAGACACCGGATTTTATTTAAAATATATGTCTGAGCTATATATGCCATTAGCAAATTAATTTTAATATGGCCTACTTTAATCAAATCAGCTCATATATATCAAAAATTATGGACTGGCGTTCATCGCGCCAAGGCTATAGCTCATATCAATCGATCTGTCAAATTGAACAAGAACGGATATCGTCAAATGCACAGGTAACCGCAAACGACAAATGTCTACAAACATTCCTGCGATGTGATTAGTCATTTGTCAATAACTTGATCGGTTACAGCAAAGAGAATCACTGCACGACTTATGACTAATCGAATTCACAAGTCGATGACGCAGCAACTACGCAACTTGCAAGAGCTCTCGCGTATCGTATACCTACATCCATTGGTTTAAATTTTTCTCAGTCTCCAGGCAATAATTGTCCACTCCACATATGCAATCTTCAGCGCCCCCGGAGCGGGTGTTATCGAATGAAATTGAACGCTTAAGCCGTCGCTCGGTAGCATTATGTAGCGTCATAATCCAATTCGTTTAAAGTAACGGCAACTTAAAGGTAACAATTAAATGACAATAAGGTAAGATGACGCCAATATTTTCCACAGAGGAGTGCAGTACTTCCACTTTTTACCAGATATGTTATACATTATTATTTCATGAAATAAGGCGTGAGCCTATTGCCTTACAAATGGAAGAACAGTAATATATAATTTGCGTTTCCTCCAACCGAATACGATATTCTTTTCGCCCTTTACTGTTAGTTGGAACTTAAAGCGAATGCCAAAAACGGGCGTCGAATCACATCGTCCGGAATGCACCGACTCACCGACTAGAAAGAGAAAAGTTGGAAGAGAAACTTATGTCGTTATATAAAAATGTATTTTAACCACGCGAACTGCGGGTGACTTTCAGTTCGCGTTTTGCTGAATTTCTCGCAATGTTTCACGTTTAAGTGAAGAAATTTATTTCTTCAAAATATTTCCTCGTACCTAAATAAGGTAAAATGATTTCGGTGGGTTTTGAATGTCGAATATAATTTTTTTTTATATAATGAGCTGATCTCATGTTTTCTAATCATTCTCATTTTTGTCATATTTAAAGCAAGAATATTGAATTGCCCATTCGTATATTATTTTTATTATTATTGCTTAGCAATTCAATGTTATCTTCCGTAGCAAGTATTTTATGACTTTCCACTAATTAAGTCGCGTGAAATTATTAATTAACAATACTCTGTAGCGAATTGGAGATTAGGGTTGGCAGTCAACCCATGTCTTCGGAATGGTATGCGATAATTAAAACATGTGAATCAACTGCCCACCAAAATAAGGGAATTACCATACTAATTCACATGCGGTCATAAATCTAAGAGCAGACTTTCCTCGGTTACTTATACATCAGCTGATTACCACTGAAAGTTTTGCTGTATAACGGTAACAGTAAATGATTGGTAAGTATATAACCAACATCTTATTTTCTATATCGCAATGTATACAAATATATTGTAATATACAGCACAACAATATTAATGTAACCTTTCCATTGTAAGTTCGCTTGAACCTAATATCGCTGGAGGCGTTTTTCCCCAATATCGCCGACCGAATGTATTCATATCATGTCAACTTAAGTTGACCCTTTCTGAGCGTCCGTTCAATGTCAAGAATAAATGATCTCATTCACTATGTAATATTAGACGATATATTATGTACTGGCCCTTTTTATTCACGACTCCGATATTCTTGGGAATTCCATCAATAGATCTATTTATTAACTTATATGAATACTCTCTCTAATAATGAATGTTATTATATCGTTGACTGCCTCGTTGGTCGTGTTGGTTGCAAGCGCGACTGCCTAAGGAGAGGTGTTGGGTTCAAGTCCCGGGTCGAGCACTATTAGAATCTTTAACTTAGATTTTCTAGTAACGGCTCTAATACTGCAAAGTGAGTGGTGTATAGCAATAGACTCACCACCTATTCCATAGTGGGATGTAAATATAACTGGTGAGACGTGGGAATGTATTACACTCCTCTGCCTCCTACTCCGGAGATTAAAGGGGTAAACGTAAACGTAACATCACGCCTGTAATCCCCGAAGAGGTAGGCAGAGGAGTGTAGAACACTCCCACGTTTC
>DWDU01001919.1:0-13632 GCA_018245575.1 Jemadia suekentonmiller
GAATTCCTCGTATAGGTTCGAAACTAGTCGGGCCATGCTGACCCAACAAACGTGAGCCAAGCCAGCTTATACATAATAATATGTAAAACTCATGAATTATTTTTTTTACTACTTTGAAAAGGAAATTCATATTCGTGTTACCCGCCGTACGTACTTATCATCGGATATAAGAATCGTGTTTTTCGTCTCTGTATTTTATTTTTAAATCGCTGATTAAAATTCTGGTTCCCGTCTTATAATATACCATAACGGTAACAATTTACGACGCCCAATTCTCTGTTACTACATGTAATGTAAATTAATACCTCTTAGAACAAAATTGTAATATTCTTCATTGGATTCCTTTGATATTAACACAATAGGGATAGTAACAAAAATACTCGAATTTAAATCAATCGTATAAAGAGGTAGCTGTATATATTTCACTGAAGGGTTAAATCAACGGTTAACTTAGTCCCTTTATTTGCGGGTGTTTATATGTAAAGGGGTTTATGGGAAATAGGGAACCTTCTTGAGTTTAATTTTACTGAAGATCAATCAATCAAAAGAACAAAAACCTTGGTATGTCCATTTTTTTCGTTCTTGTGTAAGGTACTTGTCTAATGTCTTGTGTAATGATGAAGTGCAATTTGTTGGTCAGTAGTGAAAATTAGTTTAGGAGCAGCGCTCACGAACGAGCCCAGGAGAATAAAATCATGGAGAACATTTTAAGTGTCCTTTGTTCAAAAAGTTTGTAAGATTGCGTAAGAAATTCCTAACGCTTCCATATTATTGAATCCCATGGGATTAACAATTGGACATTGTAACTATAAAAGACAACTTAGAAAGGTTGTTTGCTTACTTTTACTATTATGATGTAAAAAGCAGTCGTTTCACAAAACTCATCCATCATAAATGTTGTAAGTACATTATATTCCAAACATATTAGTGTGAGTAGAATTGTATACACGAAATGTTACTAACTCAATAGAACTTACAGTCTACGGAGCCCGGCTTTGGGCAGCCGAAATGTTCTACATTCAAAATACAGATTACGTTGCATACAATTTTAACCGGAATGCTTCTGGATGTGAGTGAATAGCATTGTTTGGTAATGTCTGCGCAATCACAATTTGTAAAGTGAGTTCTGTCTCGGCGTTTCGAAAGAAACTTCAGCTATGAAGCCCGGTAAAATAAGCGAGTTCTTTGTAATGTACTCGTATGTAAACATAGCGAAATTATTATTATTGTTACCTACGTAACATTGAAATTACTCTTTCACGATAAAAAGATTGTTAAATTATTCACATTTAGTTCCGATGTCGATTATGGCAATGTTCTCTTTTAATTAGACCCAATGTCCAGGTCCTCTTTTAATTAGTTCCAATTGGTGAAGTCCTTACTTTATGACCGTGTTATATTTTCTATAGGATATTAGTAAATGTTCCTTCAACTGTTAAATATTAACAATTTTTAAAGTTTTGATTTTATTGGCGTGTTAGAAGAAAAAGTGGTACAAAATTTTAGCAAGTAGGTAATCGAAGTTTCGCCCAATACTTCAGCAAGAAGTTGTCATCGTAAAAAATATGTTTTAGTCATGAGTCTATTGAATTAGTTATGATTATATGTAAGTAAAATATAGTTATAAATGCGTAGATGAAATGATTTTTTTTCACCACATCCAATGAAACAGGCCACAAAGTGATTATTTTCATGTCCTCATTCATAGTTAAACGCAATAATTACGAGTCGCGAGCTATTGTTATGCGATATATAAATGTATTGTTGTAACAGCAAGCGTTCATTACAATTCACACCGCTTGAGGCACTTTTGAATAAATTCCGTAGTGAATTGGTGTGAAAGCGAGCAGTGTTATAAATTTCAATATCAATTATTTTTT
Organism: Jemadia suekentonmiller; assembly: GCA_018245575.1. Taxonomy (NCBI): domain Eukaryota; kingdom Metazoa; phylum Arthropoda; class Insecta; order Lepidoptera; family Hesperiidae; genus Jemadia; species Jemadia suekentonmiller. Next base: position 1,881 of record DWDU01001919.1, read on the forward strand.
TTCAGAATTGTATTCGCTGCTTCTGAACATAATGCTTAGTTTTTTAATTAGAAATATGTATATATGACACAAAATGTCTGGAAGTATTGTGTTCGTGTATAGATTCCAATTCCCAACAACTGAAGTCCCATGGTGATCCTTTGCGCTACATCTCGATACAGATAAATAAAATTGGAGTGTCTATTTGTAATATTGAAATAACCGCTTTTTACTATGCATATGTATTTTTACTGTGCATATGTATTTTTACACGCTACATATACCAAAAAACATTTTTTTTTAAATAATTTTTCTGTCTGTCTGTTTGTTCCGGCGGGACCGATTTTGACGGGACTTTCATTGGCAGATAGTTGATGTAATAAAGAGTAACGTAGGCTACTATAATTTTAGGATTTTTTGAATTTTTGAATAACACGAGGACGTAAGAAAAATCTATTCAGTTTTCACTAACTATACTGATTGCCGGTATTGCTGCATCGATACTACCGCGAGGGTACAAAAGCAGAACACCGTAATACCTGCGTTCTTACCCCGCGGTCTACCTCAATACCTTCAAAGTGATAATTGGTAGACGAAAAAGTTCCGGCTAGCTCGGTCTTTTGCCTGACGCTAACAGTAATAGTACAATATATGTATGTATGTATATTGCCAAAAATATTGAATTAATTAATATCAGAATATACCGGTAGTTATTTATAATGAACCTAAAATTTAAGTACTGTCAGTGGTAGTACATACAGTCATTAATTGTAGTATCACCTGTGGTCGGCACTCGTTCATTTATGCCTGTAATTATCGAAATTCCAAATGTATTCTACATACGTGGTAAAAATATTATTGTCTACAAATTTTTAATTAGTACCTTGACGCTTAAAAGAAGGCACCGAATGGCCGAAATTTTAGTCTTCAATAAGTAAATAATAATATAGCCATGCATATTATTTTCCAATATTTATGCAGCAATCTATTATTACATGCTTTCCTTTGAATATAATTGAAATGACTGATCGCCAACTATTTTAGTAATATAATTCGGAATAAAAAGTATTGGCAACCCTGGGAACGTGTAAAAGTGACATGAATGATTTTCACAATTATTCACACATAATATTATTCAGGATGTAACAGCTGCTGTTAAATAAACCTGCAGCATTTCCAGTTCTATAATTCGCTTTTGACCAACATCCAATGAAGAGATGAAGTTAAATCTGTTTTCATTAACCAAGCACTACCAGAATCTACGAGAACTTAGTGAGCGAAGATTCCATTCCGAATATCGACCATTTTTAAAACAACGAACGTGTGCAGAATATAAATTGTTGACACTTTAAAAGTCATCTCATGCAAAACAATGTGAGCTTAGCAATGTAATTTTAAATTTGCTTTCTTGGACGGAATCGCGTCCGGAGTCGGCGTAGATAATAAATGGTATAATAAACAAGATTAACGACGCATAAGGAGGCACGTTTCGTGGACAGTGATGTAAATGCACATGGACCGCATGTACTGCAGTCACAACGTCGCGTAACATGTTATAGGAGAACGGGAAGCCTAATTATATTTATTATTATTATGTTTATTATATTTGACATTCCGTTCTCTCTGCCTACCCTGTAAGGGACTTGGCGTGAAGATATTATGTATTTATTTGTAGTGAACTTAATCTACACATAAATTTTGTATTACATATTGTAATATGCGAGGAAATATTTTAATCCCATTTTAAAAGAAATACACGCACGAATAATTACATTTGTCATAGTTAATATGTACCTATATAGTGAAATAGTGCAGTAAGCTAAAAAATTTAAGAGTTTCACGTAGTATAAATTAAAAATATTAATTGTACATTTATTTGCGTTTACGTTCATACTGTCAATGTCAGACACTTAATAAGAGTGCGGTCTAACGGTAACACAGAGTAGCGATTTATAGAGGTTTGCTCTTTGACACGATAACCCCAAGAACCTTCAAACTTGAAAATTTAATGAATTACAACCAAGTCTCGACCACTGCTCGGCCATTAGTATTAAGTAATTCACGTTATGCTCATCAAGATTGGTGTCGTTCATGAGCGTTTCATAAATATTGCAGGGAATTGAATTATTTGTAGTTATTGATTCAAATATTTATTAACGAGGGTTTCTAGCAATGTTAGTAATAAATGAGTAATATGCGGCAACAGGTAGAATGACATTGAACTTCGAGGGTAACAGTGGTTAAGGAAAAATACATGCAGGTTTTTCTCCGTCACCCAGGTTTTAGTGGGAGAGAATGCCATAAGGCAATATAGGCACTCTTGATCTTTAAGTCTAAGGTGTTACGGAAAAATCAGCAAATGTTACCAAATATTGTTTAATTTTATATAAAACGTTACAATTCGGTGTGATATACGTCCAAAGAGCGCACACAGCGCACGCCCGGTGTGCAACGCATTCAGTTCAAATATTTATATCTGCGGCCGCTCTGCGCTATAATATTTACATTTTCACCAATGTGACCTTCCGCTAGACATTTGAAAAGTATTTTTATATGAATTGTTGAAAGCGTAATTGTTGATTGTATTATTCGCACATGCAGGAGAATTTAAAAAATCTGTATGTTGGAATATACTCGTATGTTGGAAAATCACGATATGGCATTAGCCACAGCTAAACGTTAAACACAATCAGTTCTTATTTCTCCACTGCTGGTTATAGGCCTTCATTTTGTTAGGCCACATTCTTCGGACTTTAGTCAAAATATCACAGTATCACCATTGATTTGGTAATGAATGAATGGCTAATAGATAAATGAGCGTTTGATGGAGTTATACGCTGGAACTGGTTAAAATACTAACAAATCTAGGATAGAAGTAAACAGTACAGATAGAAATTCTTAACTAGGTTTTAATATTATTTGTTTCACTGCAATTTCCTTGCTCGCAGTATACGAAGCTGTTAAAAGAAATGTGTACAATTTCAGCAAAACGGTGAATTGAAACGGCTGGTGAAAACCACAATCCTTTTAAATTTAAAAAAGTATGCGGTTTTGTAAAGACGCGCGCATTCTAGACACTTATGTACCTATACATTTTGATGAGATATTTTAGTTTTGTTAAAATATGTGTGTGAATATTTTGAATTTTTAACATTGCCTCTCAAATTATATTCGTTTGCTCTGAAGTGAATTTCTTTAGAATTTGCTGTAAGACGAGTGGAAAGAAAGGAAAATGATTAAAAAAGAGTAAAGTCATAAATACCTTATAATACATATTATATGTACGTAATTGCTATTATACCTACTTGTATTGGCAGTAAAAGGAGATAGACAGAGATATAACTTTTCTTACCTATTCAAATACTTATCATTTGAAAGCAAGTTTAAATCGAAAAATGCCTTTAAATTATGAGAGTTTAGGATCAAAAAGATGTATTAATTACTAAAAGTAAATACTTTGTGACAGTTTTATTAACTATATTGGTCTCACCCCCTTTTCCACTTTATCTTCGTTCCAAACAAATTAGAATCAAGTTAGGCTTTAATTATATTTTTCGCGAAAACCAATATGATTGAAACATAATTTTTGTTGCGTCGTTCACTGGTCTGAACATCTACTTTACCTGAAATTAACTTCATATACTTGACACAAGACCCCTGTATATCTTATTTCCAATAAACATTACTTATCTTACTAAAAAAACGCTCACACTTCCTCCCACTCATCGTAACATAGGTACTGTTGAAATTGATATTACTAGGAATCTTGATTTCTGCCTGTGTATAACACCTATTCTATGGCGGGACGTTAACGTAACTGGTGAAACGTGTGTGTACCTACCTCTTCGGAGATAAAGGCGTGATGTTACGTTTGCATTATTACGATTTTACATCATTTTCGACGTAATATTCGTCATGATTAGTTTATTCATTCGCGCACACGCGCATTTTTCTCATATTTTATGAAATTATATTCACACTGGATTAAGAAAAGTTCAACAAACTTAGCAAAATATTCTCATTGTGGTATAAATACAGGTACAGTTTCTCAATATCCGCAACGAAAAAACGGATTCCATCTTTTATAGCTTTGTATCGAAAAAGCTAAATCACCTTTAAATTTTTTTCAGACAGTTTTAGTCCGCTGTCTTTTTGTATATTCATTAAGTCACGAAATTAATTGATTATTTTTCACACCATTAATATGTTAGGGCTTAAAGAAAATTTAGTCGTTTTTGGATTACATAGAGAAATAGTATAAATACGCCTAAAATGTCTTCCTTCCTTCCAAATTTAATATTTCCGACACCGTTTGTAACAAACAACCTAGGGTCATAACACAAATTAATTGCTGTGACCTAGATTCTTAGGAGTTTCGATCATTACTCCCGGATCAGATGTTCACGCCCCAAAAACGTTTGGATTTGAAAAGACTCTTATTTCATTATAAAAACAGGCTGTTTTGATTCTAGGACTTCAAAACCAAATATATTTTATATTTACTGGAGTCGTTTAACGAAGGCAATTACGGGATTAATTAATGTGCGTTCTTTTAAACAATAAAATGGGTACAATAAATGAACCCTTTATTGTAAGAATTTTCTTTTGCATATTAGGTACCTACAGAATAACGCAGGGGTTCCTTAATTTCCATTTATGAGTGAAGCGTCTCGATATTTTTAGTTTTTAATCTTATATTAATTTCTATTAAGTCATTGGCAAATTAATGTGAACGTGATTTGAAGTCTACTTTTCATATTGTGATCATAGATGGCGTTAATATACTTGCATCTAATTTTTCTTGGTTTCTTGATAACATATAAATTATTATAGCTAATTTTCATTATTTAAATACTCCATTACAAAACACACATTTAGGCAGAAATGTATAGGATAAATTATTATTTTTTTAAAACTGAAACTCAGTTAAGTGAGGATATTCAAAACTGTTTGCATTTGCACTGTGATGTATGTTTTGTGCACTAAATGCAATTAAGCCAGAGCGTTGCACGGCATTGAAACTGCGGCTTGCGCAATGTAATTAATTTTAAATAGATATTCACGTACATGCTGCCGAATACGCTAGTATTACGTTTAATGTGTGCTTTGTTCGGATATTTCATACGATTTTTATGGTCTGAATTCAATACTCTATAAAACCTGGTACAAGATTAATTTTCGTTGAGAAAAATTGAAGACAAGTGCTATCGTTCCATGTTCATCGTACCATGAGTGTGATGTGTAGGATTTTATGAACAAATTTCTTATCACTCTAGAAATACTTTTAGATGCTCGTTGTGCGCGGTGGGCTCAATTCCAGACTACGAGCCAATATTAGAAAATCTAAATAAAATAATCCAATAGTCGCCGACCCGGGAATTTTAAACCAGGAACTCCCGATTGGCAGTCGCGCTAGTAACTAATACGACCAACGAGGCAGGCACTAAAATCCTATTACATAATGTTATTGTAAAAACTGCTCCTCAGAAGAATATATGTATTTACATATATATATTTATTTATTAAGTACTATGAGACAGATCGTGCCTTGTCAGACTTGCGCGTCAGACTTCCATAAATGTAGTAATTATTTATTTTAATTTCTAACTCTTCAAAATCAGCAGATTTAAGATTGGATATTATATACATTTATGTCATTAACTGTTATTTACGCAACTATTATTATCTTTTATCGATCATTATTATTTGTGGTATTTTAACGCTGTAGCTACTTAAGTTTTACTGTGTTTCTACCACACTGATCGACTTGTATTATCATAGATTTACTTTCGCAATAGTCACACTTAATGGTGAGCTGCAACCTTAGAGGCGACTTTACTCAGAGCGTATTTATTTACTAATATCTTGAGATTCCACACTTTATGTATTATAAAATAAATGTTCACACAAAGTTTAATTATTAACAGTTTCCAGCAGAAGAAAGTTGGCGAAGCTCTTTGACTTAGTGCAGAGCAGTACCAGATTTTGCTGTTCCATATCTACTCATTTTCGTTACGTTCCGCTGAAACAAGAAAAATCGATGTCATTTTGGGATTTAATCCAGCCAACGTTCGACGTACATTCCTAATTCTCACTGCTGAATATGGCTAATCTCTCAAAGAGGTATTGACCCGAGTAAATTAAAAAAAGACATTTCTACCTTCAGTCTCGATCAAAAACTTTGTGGAACTAGAGGGCGCTGTATCGCACAAATCAAATAGAAATGATAACTGCCAGTAGTTCATACTTTATAAGTAGGTATTAGATTTTCTATTTGACGCAACAGAGCCAGTGTAAGGAAAATATGTGCGGTAATCTGCTTCAATGTAAAGTTTTAAGTAAAAAAGTGTATTCTTTAATTAAAGATTGTATGAATCTGTTCCTAACATAACGTACGTTATCTAAGAATATTAATTCTTATGTCTTCCTACGTTTAAGGAATTGTACGAATTTTCCCCTCACTTTAGTCGCCGTTAGCGCAAGGCGTCAGGTTTGAATACTTACAAATGTTCCTAATTCTCTCAAGATGGTACGTGCTGAGTGCATTAAATTGTATAATTAAGACTTGTATAATTTTAAGGTTTAATGAATTTGAACAATTTCGCTAGAGCTCTCAACGAGATACATGTAAGTATCTCTCATTAAAAGCCAGCAAAGGTTTGGATAACTTGCCTGGTATAGCGAATGCCTATAGACAACGGTGGTCACATACCATCAGGTGGTAATTTGGATGTTGGCTACCTTTTAATGTGTGGCCTACTCCACAAACATATATATATCTTGTTAAGATTTCGTGTTGCCAATAATTTTCCAAATACGTTTGCAGAATCTACATCGAGATAGACCATATTTGGCACTCAATGCTTAGCCTGAAAAAAGACAATAAATAATAATTGTAACAATATATTATGGAAGAGGCACAATAGGTGTGCAAGAATAGATATATTTGGTACTCTGTGCTCTCTGCCTACCCCGCAAGGGATTTGGCATGAGGATATGTATGTATTTCATAAGACGAAAACCGTAGATAATCGTACAATCACATCAGATACTATAATGATCTGTACGGATATAATAAAATCGTCCGAAATTCCATTTAGCACATCAGTCCCCTTGTTCTATTGCGCAGAGGATTCCGGGTTCGGTTTCCGGATGGATGGATATGTGTAAGATAAATTTAATTATCCATTAAGGCTGGTTATATGTGTCGTTTTACGTGTGTGGGCATACACGAATTAGGGACTATTAGTCTAGGATTGTGAATATGTAGAATTTTTTGTATTATCATATCCCAAAATTCTCTTGTTTGTAGGTGGTTTTGTTATTTTAGGCTAGAATGGTTAAGAACTTTCCATTAATCTGACCAGGCATTTATTACTTTAATATTATTAGAATTTGAATAAATTGGAATCACAAATTTTGTGATCATCCACAGAATCTTTAAGATCTAATTTTGAAACTACTGAATGTACTGTAAAAGCTTCTATTATCATAATATACCTTATTATGATAATATAAACTTATTTCTTTATTACGGAAATATCGATAAAAGTCCTGACCCACTTAGACACTATTTTATTTTCAGCTTAACATTTATTTTAAATCGAAGTAAGGAAAAAAGTTACCACATAAACTAGGTATAAAGGCTAAGCTCTTATTAGCTCATGAAGCAGACATTTTTGCTGCGAGTTTTAAGTTTCACTCCAATGTTGCTATGTCCACACACATACAACTCCGAAAATTGATATAGACAAAATCGTATCATCTAGAGAGTGGCAACCGTAGAGGCGGTCAGAAGCAGTAGCAATAATGAAATAATGCGCGAATTAGAATCTGATTACAACATCCTCAATTTGATGAATATTGTTAGAATTGCATTATACAACTGAATGGTTCGGGGTGAGGCCGCTGAAATTTCGCAGCTGCACGTAGTTCTGCTGCTGAACAAAAGTACATGATTTTCTGATTTAAAATGAAAAGAATGTGTGTTTGCAGATATAAATAGTCGTGTCCCTTTACAACTCAGTTCTTATTTCAGTTGGAAAATCGGTGGCATAATCGGAAGTTGGTGTTAAGAACAATTTCTATCTGAGATATGACATAATGGTGTATAAGTAGTAGTTGCCATAGGGACATGATAGAAACATGTAACACTATTTGACACTAAAATTTTCAAGAGGCAAAATATGTGTCACAACTTGGTACAGCTTAATTTTTTTTATAATATGCTGTATTATTAAAAGTAAAATGGTTGACAAAAAATTTGCTTAAACATATATGTAGATGGAGATGCGGTCTTATCGTTATGAGAGGAGACAATTTTGCAATGGAAAAATAAAAAGCTTGATGATATTGTTTTAATTGAAGTATTAAACCACAAAAAGTCGATCACCAATATTGGGTCTCAATGATGATATCGTTCGGGTTCATATATGTTATTTAACGGTCGTGGACGCCTGGGCTGAACAACTGCTAAATAAAGCGTTTACCTGTTTTACGAGTGGTCCATTCCTTTGGGTAAAGTTACATTTAGTAACCGTACAGTTTCGTGAGAAAGGTTCGACTTACTGATTTATACAGTACCAGATTTCGACGGCGAAGCCTTCTGTTTAGATTGTATATCTCTGATTTCTAAAGCAGTACTTGTGGTTTAAGCGTTGTCGTCTATATAATTATATCAATAGTTATAATATATTTATAGTTCCCGGATATTATAAACCATGTCCTGTAAATCATTTGGTTCACAACACACACACGCACATACACATAAAAATAGATAAAGGAATGCAGTGTTAGTATCGTAATAAAAATATAGAGTGAATTAAGGCGAGCGTGTATGTGTGTAAAAACACATCGTATAAGTAATACGGGCTATGTGACGTAAAAGGAAAACAACGCGGAGCTCGCTCCGAGTGTCGAACTAATTGCATGAGTGCATTTTATTTGCACTATCCGCTCGCTCGCCTCACTTCACCGCTAAATTATTTATACAGGCGTTCATTATTAGTTCGGCGTAATTTTTATTTAGTCATAGTTTACATACTCAACTATTTTAGTTCACATTTAAGTGCGTACAAAGATACAGCAATGGGTAAAATGAAGTGTTATTTTGTAGTTATATTGTAGTTCTAGTTTTGTAGTCACACATTTATGTATGTTACGACAACTGTATGTGGACTGTGTAGACGAGCTTTCTTCGCTACCAATGGGAGACCTCAATTGGTTTGGCATATATTTAGGTTGCTTTATATTTACGGTTATATAAGTAAAAAGTCATGACTGACATGATGATCGAATGGTTACAGCGCAACTAGGTCCATATCTGGATATGAACCCAGTCGCGCTGTCAACCTGGATCCAGTCAACCTTGGGGTGAGGTTCTATTAGATTTTATTACCTTAGTTTTTCTAGTAGAAATTTCTACTAGTGCCTCAGGGTCTGGATTTGAGCCCGATGTATAGCAATAGGGTCGTCACCACTTCGATATTAGGACGTCCAAATCACTGGTGAAACCGCGGGAGCATATTACACTCCTCTGTTTAAATCTTCGGGGCCTGCAGGCATGATGTAAATTTGTTATGTAGGCAATTAATTTACCATAATTTCTAAATAACTCTTATATGGTTGCTGATGGAATTGAATCGTTTCAACTTTTCCTTTTAGATGTTTCTAAATGACATCACAAGATTCTCCTCTTTATGTAATACATATTTTCTTATAAGTTTAAAATCAATACTTACTGAATCTCACTGCTAGGCGTTATTCACTTGTCTATTTGAACAGTGCCCTTAAAAAGGTCTCAGAGACAATTGGACAGTGTCCAAGTTTTTATTACTTTTTCCGGGGAAAATATCGTTGGGGAACTTCCTTCGTATCTAAGTTTTCTATTTTGACGTGAAACAACAACATTAGCGTGAGTGAATCGGGTGTAATTTGTTGATACAAAAAAAAACGAAAAAGTAACTCTTGAAGACTTTCCTAATTTTGCGTATCTTCTCCGGGGGATTTATTGCGAAGTTTATTTACTTATTGAAATACTTCGTGAATACTTAGAATGTCTATCAGTCGAAGGAAAATTACCTTGGGTCAGTTGGCGGGGCGATGTTGACATTGTGATTCATGACATTGGTTGGGTAATAAATGGAGTTTTGCAATTTCCCTTCTATTAGGTATCGATGTACATTAATGTACCTTTTTATTGTGAATATTGTAGCATACGAGCGAGCGCCAGTCATAGTCATCTATGATTTACCTCGGACAGGGCTATTGGAATGAGACTTACAGTGTTATTTAATAATGACAAAAGTACCGAATGCGATCCTTAAGATATATATGTATGTAAGTCAAAGCATTTCCGCTGCGAAACCGCCACTTTGGTTTCCGATATTATCACAATCTAAAACGTCATATTAAATTTATCTCTTTGTTCAGCTAAATGCTTTCAACTGCACGCCGAATGTGTTTCACAGACAGTGATTAGCGAGAAGCGATAAAATAAAGGAACCACAACGTCATTCATCAACGTATCGTATATTCGATTACACATAGCTTTATATTTCTTTCTAAGATGTGCCAATGAAATTTTAGCATCGTTTCACAAAACAATACAAGATGATATGCACTATTCGTTTGTTGATGAAAAAAACAATACAACAAAATAATTCTTCACGTTACTTTAAAAAAGGATAAGCGTGAAAGTCCATACTTTTGTCCTTTCCTATTCTGATAAGTGACCTGCAATGTAACTATAAAAGGGTTAAAACGATGATTGCGTACAAGTATACTAACTACTGCTTCTAATCTTATATTGTTTTGAAATATTCTATGCTTATGAGTAAAAAAGCAGTTAGCGTCTAGTCGCTGTTAATGGATGTTGTTACGTTCATATTACGCTTTTTATTAAATGCAAATATAGTGTTTATGTTAAATATATATTAACAAAATTCTATAAGGACAGCTTAATTTTTTTGTGAACATTTACTGAATAATACATAAAAATATATTCAATTCCGTTTAAAATATGTAACGACATGTCTTCGAAAGTAGGGTCATCGCAAGGAAATTACTTCGACTCACGCAAATTATACTTTATTTGTTTGTAGCTTTTGATATATCTTTCGTAGTTCCCAAACACATGTTACAACAGGACATTAAAGCAGTAATCGACTGCTATTGTTGCGAGCCCAACGGGCTGCGAGCGTTGACAACTTAATCATAGTAAATCATGTATTAAACAAGTAAATCCCACATAAAGGAATGAACGGCTTAATGTTCGGCGTCAGAACCATGCTCGTATAGTTTTAATAAAACCGCAGGGAAGAAACTGTGTTAAATAAAGGGAAAAAGAAATTAAGCTCGAACGACAAAGTTATTCATTGTTAAACGTTTGCGTTCAGTCCCTAGCTTTTAGGCGTGTTTTATCGATATTCGTGGATAATAATAGTGATACCTTAATCACGAAATATTTACTGTGCGTTTCTAACAACTAGTTTCGAAGCAACAAGCACAAACATTCGGTGTTCCGCGGTGTCGAACGCTTAATGCTCTTCTGGATGCCTTGACTAATTGTGATATTTTTCTTAATTAGTGGTCAATTGATTATACAATAAATAATTTTGTTAAGAGAAAAGAGTGCTACCCTAGAGTTACTTGCCTAATATGCTATTAAAATTAAATTAAATTAGCATTGGTCGATTTTAAATCAACAGAAAAATTAGGGCTTTGTCAGGTAGCTAAACAAATAGTACAATTTCTTGAAAACATACTGCACCTG
>DWDU01001920.1:0-13630 GCA_018245575.1 Jemadia suekentonmiller
TTATTACCTACTCCTAATAACAGGACAAGATCGTATTAACTCCGCTAGTAGAGTTGATTATCGACAGATAGGGCATTAATAAAAAGAATTCAGCGTATATATTTTCTATTTCAAAAATTATCAAGCTTTTTCTATAAAGAGTCCATTTCTATAAATTTATTTGTTATTTTATTGTATTGGTATTGTTTTTAAGACACTCGTCCCATTCCAGTTCTAATTAATTATCTAAAGTAACATTACGCCTGTAATCCCCGAAGAGGTATGAGAGAAATGTATGTATTCACATGTTACGTTTATGTCCTACTATGGAATAGGTGGTGATCCTACTGCCATGCACCGGGCACATTTCCAGACTCAGAGCTACTACTAGAAAATCTAAATTAGAAAATTACAGTGGAGTCTAACCTGGGATAAGAACCTCCTTATCGGCAGTCGCGCTTGCAACCAACACAACCAACGAGGCATTATTATCTTACTCTTCCTTATTTCTTCTCTTACTATTATATACTCATATTTACTCCTTTCATAATTTAACTGTATTTTAATACATTTTTGGAGAATACAGTACAAATCTATACCCTACTACTGCAGAAGGCCTAATTTTTTTACATTAAAATATAACAATATAAAAGAAGTATAGCATCACATATATTTCATTGAATATTTTTTTTGAAACGTCATTAGGCAGGAGAAATAAAAAATAAAGCTCCGTTAGAAAAAACTGTGTTCAGTCAAGAAACCATAAGTACTAACTTGGTACTAATTAGTTGTATGAGAGTGCTTATAACTTACGGGTCTAAGTGCGCCTGTACTTAAGCCTATCGCAACATGTTCAAGGGTTGCTACCCTGGTACTCAACTCGCGGCCCGCAAGCCAGCGTATAAGTTACCTTGCTTCTGAGTATTTCGACCCAGAAAATGCTGGTTGACAAACTTTATTTAAATATGGGATTTTTGTTTTCATGATCATTTAATTACAATGTAACATGATATCAGCCATGTCATTCTACAACAGAATAGCCTGAGAACAAGGGACATGTAATATAGGTATATAATTTTAATTTACTTCTGCCTACGTCTTTGGAGACTATAGGCGTGATGTTACGTTTACATTTAATTTTAATGAAATAAATAAAGTGATAAGGAAATTTAAGTCTAATAAACCAGTGAATTAAAGGAAAAGATTTTGTGTTAATATACATAATATCGATAATACAATTACAGAAATAAAATGGTTTTACATAAATACAGTTAAAATTACAGAAATAAATCGGTGGAAGATGTCCTATTAAAATCGATATTATTTGATATTATAAGACTTCTTATATGATAATGGTAACAAAAGGTTGATTGTCTCTGCTCCAGTAAATATTTTATCTGGGTTAAACTCTCCATAACATGCTCATTAGTTCACAATTCTATATAATAACTCTTATATCTAGTTTTATATTATCACTCTTATATACGTCAAGTGAGTCTTCAGCAAAACAGGTCTTAGATTCCCAGTATAATAATGAATTTAATTAACTTGAACACCTAGTTTTTTAGTGGCAATTGACAGCGTGCTCCTTGTCTATGTTTATTATATAAAACAAAAGGGCTCATTGTCTATGGTTGACTGTTTGCAAACAAGAAACATAACAAAACTCTAAATGAGAATAAGTGATACGATCTATGGTACTGTTAATTTACTGAGTTTCAAATGGTCCTTTGTAAAGCGGTTTAACTGAAATGTAATAAAATGCAATTTTGTTTGATTTTAAAATTTATTATCATAAAGTAAGAATTAAGGTTTATTGTAACATGAGTTTGTGAGGTAGAATTTTTTTGCTGAATCATTTTGTTGTCGGAACGATTATACACTTCATCTAATAAAATGTTAATGTGCTACTGTTTGATCATACATGATTATGTGTTTCGCACTAATAGTATTAATGTAAACAATGCATATTTTATTTAATTTATAATACATTATTAGTATAAATTTTGTTTTTCTATTCCAACTCTTCCACTCCACAGTGCACGTAATTTTTTCAAAATGTGCAAATTTTTTTGCTAACACAATTTGCATATATTTATTTTGTAAATTATTGTGTGCAGTAACATTTGAACGGCTACATGCGAAGTGCATATTAAAAATATTTTTTATGCACCACCGGTCTGTAAACGATATTATAATTGCTGATTTAATGTAGCATAAAAATATCAAAAATATGACAAGTTTTATTTCGATAATTAAAATGCAACACATAAACTGTTTTGGATCAAAAGTTACCTAGTTGTGAAGGTTTATGGTAGCAATGTACTTTCTGTCTAGCTACTAAGTTTAGTACTACTTAGATTTAATAAATATATATTTTTAAACGTAGAAAAACAATGAGCTCGTCACGTGGTATTGAAAAAAAAACTCTTTTTAACAATAGCTGTGATGGTATAGTATATATATATATATATATATATATATGATTAAACTCTTTTCATATTTGAAAGTCTAGTTTCACATCACCGTTTGAAATAATTCGCATTTTCTAATAATGAACAAATAAAATCCATTAAACACAATAGTATATAAGATGTAAGGTAAACATATAGAAAAACAACACGGCCTTATCACAATTGAAAGAGAGTTGAGTAAATTATTTGGAAAGAGAAAAATAGAGCGATAGATAGAGTGGGAGAGAGGTATTTGAGAGGGTTTTTATAACAACTTCTTAGTGCATATTATGAAGAAGATTTAAGATCAAATAAAATTTATTCTTACATTCGTTCACATTGTGTTCAATAAAATATTTTAAATGCCGCCTCTACTAGATTTCTAAGTTTTATTATCAATGTCTTTAAGGCATTTATAGATTATTCATTTGTATCTCGCAGTATCGATTCCTTTATGTTATTGTTTGGCTGTCGTTTCGTCTAGTCCAGGGATATGAAATGTAATTGGCATCGATGTTATTACAAACTTACATATTTACTTCACACGACTCTTAATTCGATAGGGTTTGGGCTGATTTTCGCATATCAGAGATTCAAAAAAAGTGTGTATGTTTTAGCAAGCATTCGCTCATTCTATGACCTTTGTAATAGCTACGTGTTTTATGCGAATTAGATTTTCATTGCTATTATTATTAATAGCGGTAAGTCATTTAAAATTTGGTATTAGAATATTTTTATCTTAAATAATCTGTATCTGTTGTAGATACTCTATATATGTATGTAGTCTATGGTATGGTATATAGTATATAAACAGAATCTTGTGTAATTCTTGCTTAATATATCACGTAGTGGTTTTAATATATATTTAAATAATCCAGGGAGATATAGACCAGGTTATGCTGTGGACGTCTTTATACATTGAGTTCAAGAGTAACACTGGTTTTAAAATAAATATCATTTATGCGAAATGAAAGCGATTTCAAATTAACCGAGGCACTGATCTATAGATATTTTTTAATATTTCAAATTTCACACATGTTCTATCTGAGACGGATTCCGTGTTGCTTCCTACCTTTCAGTGTTATAATGCGCTTGTGAACAAAACGCTTAGTCATTAATTGCGACTATAAATGCATTAGGCATGTAAGTGCAGTCAGATCTGGTAATTAGTCTGATACAAATAGTTGTACGTATGTCTATGTATTACCTTCCAAATGCGATGCGATCTCGCTTTGCAACACCCATGTACGAAATATGTTTATTTTTTATCATATCTTACTGTTCTTACACGTACCTGAGTTATGAGTAGGTACATTTAGATTTTAATGGTAGAAAAAAAATTATTCGTTTATCAATTTAGTACAAAACAAATTATGATCCATATGAACAGTAAAATGCGAACGTAATAAAAATTCGGTCGGATTTATTATTGCAATGAAAGCTGCCATCACCGTTGCATATGAAATTATTGTTATTGCATAAGAATGCAAGCCGAGACGGTATAATTGACGTGTATTGTGACCCCACGGTCCTAGAGGATAGCCACAATAATTATTTCAAGTTGGAAAGTTCCTGGAGAAAATTTTTAAAATTACAGTCGCTAAGACTTAATTATACCCATAAATATGTTTTGCAATAAAGGAAAAATTCCTAAACGCATTCCACCAATCAATCTACGATGCAAGTGAGTATATTTAATAGGTGGCTATACTAATATATTTTCGGTTACCTTACCTTGTATTCGTAAGACAGTATGGCAATAGGCTCACCCTATTCCATGGAGCGATGTAAAGGTAAAACGTGGGAGTAACACACACAGCCGTGATTTTATGTTTTAAGACAATACTGGATTGTTCTCAAATAAACGCAACTTGGTCTCTAGGCGTGTGATGTCTGCTAACCCCACTTGGCCAGCGTGGCAGACTACGGCTTTAGGTTTCTCATGCTGACAGGAGGCCCATGTTCCAACAGCGGAACGAAGAAAGGCTCAGGAAAAAACTTAAAATTATTTTCAATTATTTTTTCAAAGCAAATAATATATTGAGAAATAGTCATTTCATCATTATCAGCCTATTCTCGTCCAGTGCTGGACATAAACCTGTCAAATAGTACGCCACTGAGTTCTATCTTCAGCTTTTATTAGCCAACCGATACTAGATCAGCTACTTTTATTAGATTACTTTAGATTTCGTCCTTCAATAGTCATTTACCTGTTAGTCAAAACTGTACTACAATAGAAAGGTTCATATTTGTTACTACTGTCTTCTATTTTTTAAACGTGTAGTCACAGTAGTGCTAAGGGACATGCGGGCGCGGATGCTATCGTCTGAAGTGTGCACACGATTGCTTTATTTCTACGGATATGACCTATTAATTGATTCTGCCGAAATACGCTTTCATATTTTGCAGACTTAATTGCCTTTAACAGTTTCAAAGTGATTCGAATCAGCCGTATAGAGCATTATAATTCTGAACCTCGATGGTGGTTAATTTTGCAAGTAAAACAGTAAAGTTTCTAGGTTACACTACTCGTAAATAGGAATCAAAGTCGTCCCATGACGCAACACGACACTTTAACATTCCTTCACGAATATTTCGCGTCTTGCGTAGGGTTGCCATCTTTTATAAATGTTGAAATAGATTTATGTTTTCTGTTATTCAAATTTTTATATTAACTTTAATCCCTATCTTGTAAATTATAATATATTTACTGTTTACAGTATATCAAAATATTTTTTTTAATGTAAATTGTTATAAGTATTCCCTGTTTAACGCTTTAGAAAACAGTAATTTCTTTCAGTAACTTCTTTATTTTTTAATTTACTTTTCGAATAGTTGTGATTACTATATTCTTGACGTCTTATTAGATTTTTTAAGTACATTCAGTATCATAATACATATTCTGTACTCTTAACTAGTTTTCTTAAATAAATAATTGTCTTTAACTGTAACTGTAATTGTAACAACGCAACATCACACCAATCTGTAATCACCGAAGAGGTAGGCAGAGGAGTGTGCTACACTTTAACGTTTCAGCAGTTACATACGTCCCACTATGGAATAGGGAGTAAGAAGTAATAAGAACAACAGAGAATAGTGTGATAATAAGGGGCAAATACCCTTCTGTTAATTCTGTTTTTATTTCGCGCTCTGTGTAATGTGTGTCTCATAGTAATAATAATTAATTAATAAATAAAATAAACAAACAATTTCACGTAAAATGATGGTGATGTCATCCCCAATAACAATCGTTTACGATGCTAATTGGATGTGTAAGGGGTTCCAATTTTCTAGGAGTGCAGGCCAACCTCACTTGCCACTTGCCACACAACAGACGAAGCACTGGCGACCGGCTGACCTTATTCTTCCTATTTTCTCATCCACGCTGGATTCTGAGTCTCTTTATCTTCAATTTGGTCTCGAATTCACCCTGTATGTACATCCATTTAATACATAACATTTTTTAAAGGATTTTCAGGCTTGATATCCGGTGCCGTGTATATTCCTTCATATACACATATAAAACAATCCAATGTTAGTTGTAACTCAGATCATGGCAACCTTATTGGTAACCTGAATTAAATAATGTGCGAACTATTATCATTACAAAGTTTAACTCTAGAATTGGAGACAATCGCTACAATTGGAACGAACTCCTTAAACATCCTTGACTGGTCTAGTTTCGCAATTAATGGACGAATTCTGATACACTCTTCCCACACATCATCATTGTTTTAATCGATACGTAACTTTTTATTTCACATGATTCATTTGCTTCAAATTGTCGACCAATATCGGGTTTTGCAACGTGACTTTTGGCACGGGTCATTTGAGATAACAGGCGAACCATAGCTTAAAAGTGTTTCTTGTTATAATTCAGTGCAAATTAGTGAAGTTACCGATAAATAGCTGTGCATGTGGTGAACTTATAAATCCTTAATAACCTTTATAAGACTTGACAGTTATCATCAGCGACGATTGCTTAGATATGATTTTCCTGTCCTGATCTCGGTCAAATTAAGATCCGTATAATTTAATAGTTTACCGACTAATACCTAACCAGAACTCGACTTAGGTATAACTATTGAAAGACTACTTATACTTAGTATTGTCACCTAAGTGTATAAACACACCTGGAAATTTGGCGTTAGCAGGTATAGCGTTCGCTTATGTAAAGACAGCACGCGTGCAGTTTTGTTTATACTAAATAGTTCATGTTTGCCCACTTTGTCGACCTATGAACGATTTAACACGGACGAAGAAAGCAGCAAAGTGTGGTCTCGATAACTTTGTGAATAATTATTATTTTCTTTGGCTTGTTAAAATTTTGCATAGTTCTCATTTTGGTTATTTAACCGTGACAACCAATGTGTATATGTATATATATCAGTTGAATATGTCTTTACGTTTTTAATAATAACTGTAAAATTTGAATGAATAAATAAATTGAAGGTTTCTTCATCATTCATTATTCACTGGGAGATAAAACCATGAGACATTAGGTACACCCCTTTCTTTAAAGTGTTATATAATAGTAAAATAAATAATTAGTAGTGTACGAAAACTCAGGTAATGATCGATTGCTCATGTTTATTTTACTACTGGCTGTATTTTACTGATTCCTGAATCCACAAGAAACTTAGAAAACAAGAACAATTATTTTAATTTCGAAGGGTTTCGAACGAGATTCTTGTTCGGGTACATATTTGAATATCGAATTTATCTTTTTTTATTCATCTGTCCCGGGTCTTCCATTGGCAATAATTGCGTATTAATTTTTTAATATATAACGCTACTTATTTGATCACTTATACCAGGGATATTAACTTTTATTAAATTAAATTATAATGATATCATTAACACTTTGGATAGTGAAATTAGGATAACGCATATGCATTGCGTGTAAACAAAGATTTTTAAGATGACGTCATACTTTGTTTTTAACACAATAGCTGTAGGTATATACAATGTTAAAAGTATACGATGCTGTCTTCTTACCCCATAAAAGACCGGCGTGATGTTTTAATAACAATAAACGACAAAATATGTACAAGCAAATATTTAAGCCGTAAAATATTTTAATGTTAAAAACTACAATATTTTTCTTATCGTTTCTTAATTACAAATTAATTGATTCAGCTAGCAATCTTTTTGTGCCAATGAACCTGTTTTGGTATAACATATATCAAATATAATTTGTATAGATTTTGTAATTGCTAATGAGAGGAGATTTTATTAATTTATTTGGTATTATCTATGGTCAGATAAATTAACAGGTATCTTTGTAGGCCACCTGATGCTAGCTGAAATCCATTAGCGTCGATTAGTAACTGGTAAAGGCCTGGACCGCTGAGCTTGTTCCATACTATTCCAGCGCTGATTAGCGAAGAAAGTTGCACAAGTACACAGACATGCGTGCGCTTACATACATACACACACTCACACACAAATTCACACAGATAAATCTTTTTTAAATTAATCATTTTTCTCTGAAAATGGTAACAGTAGTTTAATTTGTAAACGTAGTAGTTAGTAGTACTAGTACTAGTATAGTAGTATTTGTAGTGTACAAATTAAACGCTTTTAATTTGTAAGTAAGTATAGTAATTTGTATACGCTTTACTTGCAGGTTTTCTTTTATTCAATTTAGACATGACATTAAAAGTAAAATATCCTCATATTAATTAAATGCATTTGTAATTATAATAGTTGCCTAAAATGATTTACCAAATGTCAATAAATTACAGTTATTATAAATCGGAAAGTGTGCGTTCCGCCTTACATCTGTCGGTCGTTGCGTTTGATCATAAGCAATTACAGTTTTACTGCGCTCGTAAACATCCGTAAGGATTGGACAGGTAAAGCCCTATTGTTAATTTTTTTTACCCCCAACGTTTTTGCAACTTTCCAAATTGCCTGCGCCGGGAAGCTTAACGCCGATGTGTGAAAGATCGATTTGTCTGATAACCTAGTGTGCGTTCGCCTTTAATATTAACAATAGGATCTTTTTCAAATTTCTCTACACGATTTTAGTGCGACATAAAGACGTTTTCGATTAGCTGTGTTGAATGAATGGTTAACGAGCGTTAACGAATGTTCGGGAGTTTTCATTCACTGAGGATGGAAATAATTTGTAATGAAATAAACACCAATTCAGACTAAAGGCTAAAGTATTGTTAGATCCAAAAACAGAATATAATAAATTGAGACGATAATCGAGAGAGACTTGTGTTTAACAGTGGACATCGTTGGGTTGAAATAATGACGGTGTACATATAAAAGAACGTAACATCATATCTGAAATCCCCGAAGAGATAGGCAGAGGAGCAAATGTGCTGGATTTAGTTAAAAAAATTAACAATGCTCATAATAATATCAGAGCTAATAATAATTTAACATAACTGGGATTTGATCGTGTATTTTTTTAACGTTCAACAATATTGTGTGATTGAAGATTCTTAGATAGACTAATGACAGTTTAGAGTAGGCACGACATGCTCTTAATTTTTTATTAATTTCATGAAATATCGGTTTTTGTATAAAACTCATGAAGTTGTGTGTGTGTGTGTGGGTGTTATCTACATATATACTTTTGCTACATTTTGATTTCATAAAGTTTTTACTATCTTTATAAAATCCAGTTTCAAAAATATTTATAATTAAACGAACTATACAACATTTAAAAACCGGAATAATCTACAAATTGAAATGGCTCAAAATAATGTCATAAGATTATTGAGGTAAATTGCCATTCCGCAATATATACATGAAACATGCTCATAAACTTGCTTTAAGTAGCTTTTAAGCTGTCTTGGAAAACAAGTAGATAATAACATGTGATATCAAAATCAGACGAAAATACGTACACCATTTTAAACGCGGAAAGTTGTTTCAATCAACGTGTCTGCAGTTTTCAATAAATCTTTCTTAAGCTTATCTATAATATTTGCCACAACAACTAGAACGTTCTTCTCGTATTTATGCACTTAATTATAATATACGATATCATTCAGCCCTTTAAGTGGCTATTAATGGTGTCAATAAATAAAATTATGCTAATATTTATGGCCCTTTAAGCCCTTTCGATCAAGTAATCAATTTTGAAATCGGTAATACTTTTGCGTATTATCCTGAACGACGGTTTAAGCTCTAAATTGATTGTAGCTTAAGTATTTTTTGTAAAGTTCAAGTTTGCTACGAGTTCTCGTCGGACTCGATTTTTATTGTGACAATCGCGCGGTTGCCAAAAGGTTTAGGGTTTGGCATTTAACAAAGATGCTTGGCGCAACTCGTGGTAAGGGCTTGAAAGGATGAACTCATGCAGTGTTGTATTGCATTTACACGCCCTCCAGTACGACCCTTCCCCTTACGGCGAATCCTATGGAATACTTACAACAGACTTAAAAGCAAGTCAGTCTGGTTTTGTATTTCCATGCGCGCGGAACGCAAGCGCGTCGGCCCGGCTCGCCCGTAACCGACTATTACAATCTTTTTTCGAATTTCATAAAAAGAACACAACACTACCTTTTTAATAAATCCCGCTTTTGAATTTTTCTATACGCAGCCATAATTGTTTATTTGTGCGATTAAGATTCAAAGAAAGTTTGTTTAAAAGTTTTGCGCTTTTTTATATTTTTTTCGGTTTGCATCATTATTTATTTTTTTAAAAACAAAAAAGAATTGTTTTGTGTACACTGTTATGTTGTGGTTATTGTTTTGCGTTTTGAGTTTTATCGAGCGAGATGAAAAATTTATGTTTTGATTATGCGGTGATTTTGTGAAGTGTTCCGATAACTTTACCGATAGTGCTTTTTTCTTGGAGATATCTTTCGTGGTTCCGTAAACACTGTTCTGGCGATATGAAGTTGTTTTGGAAAGTTCTGTGTTTGCTTCTGCTGCTCGCCCAAGCTGTAATGGCTAATTGGTGGTAAGTGATTAACCACTTAAACATTTTTAATTGATTTCCGAACGTCTATTACCTGTCGAATGATATGTGGCTCCATTTTTTAAACATAATGATTTTCAGTCACTATTTGCTTATGCTGTAGATACCGGTGAGTAAAAAATGAACTTCGTTCTACCTAATTCACTTATCAAAATAAACGCGTAGAAAAAATGCAAGGGATTGTATGTTAACGAAAATAAACTCGAAACTTTTTGGGTTATCTAAAAATAGTTTTCAACATAAATAATATATTGTTTACATTTCGCTTTATGCTCTACGCGGTTGGACTGGAGGTTTTAAAACAAAACACGATTCGTGCGCCTTGCACCACTGGCTGATATGCAGGTGCGGGCGACGATAGTGTGAACTTTTATGTTAATACCGCACTTTATGTACTCTAAACAATTGTTTTACTGAATTATTTAATTTGGTAGCAATGTTCAAATATAAGTTCCATGTGTAGTATTCGTAAAACTATGTAATTCATTGTCCTATTATAACTTCGTTTTTTATGTTTTTAATATATAAGGGACAATGATATCGATGCCCTATACATGTATGTACATAATGTACTTAAATACTCATGTAGTTGCTTATTTTATTAAATTGAAATACGTTTTACTTGCAATGTAATGAAATAAATAATTTATGAACTTTTATGACACCGAGATGATATTTTTTGTGTACATCAGAATGTTTGAACCGTCTCACTTATGAATAATATTTGAATAAAATATTATATTTGAATACATGATGTATATTCTCATTCATTCATTAATATTAAATAAAGTACGACATGAAAATAATCTCACTTCCGTTTTGATATTTAATAAAAAACTTAGTTGATTTATATGCCTCTAACCACTTTCTATGGTACTTACTATAATCTTAATGTGCTTTTTATGATATTGTAAAAAAATACTCAACCTCTATGTAGACTTAGTTAAACTTTTATTGCTCCGAGAGCTCTCTTAGCAAACATGATTAGATATGTTATGAATATGTTGCTAATTTTAGTCCAGACTCTACCATTCGGTTGGCGACATAAAATTTACTAGAAGATAGTCCTAATAGTTCCTGATACTTTATCTGACGATTATATTAAAGTATACCATTTTAGCATTATCATTTATCTGACGATTATATTAAAGTATACCAACATTAACGTATACTACATGTTTAAAAATATAACTATTTTATTCTTTTATAAAATAGATAACAAAATTGGGTTAAAATAGAATTAGAAATATAGTAGGAACAATGAAACAAAATAATGTAGCTGGCAGTCTCCATACCTTTCTACTCTCTTATAAAGTGGAATATAAAATTGAATTAACAGATAGAAATAGAGAAGCAGAGGAAAAAGCGAAAGAGAAGAATATAGTTGATAATATTGATATTAGCAAACAGCATTCCATTATCATATTAACTGATTTTAGTGAAACACAGTTTGAATTTAAAGAACAAATTGAATACTGAATAGAAAAGTAGCAGAAACATTGAAACGATAGAAAGCAGTTATAATTTTTATTAATATTTTTTATTAATAGGCTTATGTGCTTAAAAGGAAAGGAAATATTAAGTGCACTAACATATTTAGTAGCGGCGATATAGTGCTTAGTAAAACATGAAACATAAAACAACAAGTGTAAGAAACATCTCATACACGATTAAAATGCCGCAGTCATATTGGAAATAGCTTGCATATAGTCGGTCGAAGATAGATGCTCGTGTCTACTGCCTGCTTGCATTTTATTCCCTTCAAAAAAAAACATTACTAGGTAGAGATTACATACTCGACGTGCTTCTTGTGACTATATGTTTGGCTGTGTCTATCACACATTGCACAAGTCGTATTGTTGATCACACAACACGACGGAAGTGTAAAAATACGCGTGTACGTAAATTTCTCAGCATCAACAGCGGCTGTTAATGATTTCTTACGGTAACACACCCACGCTGCATATTGCGCCGTTGCACTGTTCCCGCGCGCCACTTGTCCAGTTCACGCGCTGAAGATTTTTTTAAGTTGCTATAGTTCTTTATTTAAATTATGATTTATATTTTAACATAACTGCTTAGCTTAAAAGATGCAGTAGCACACCTATGGAGTTTCTTTCGTCGCTTCTTCTCCATAGCGAGGCCTTTTCCGAAGCGGTGGTGGCTTCATTTTGACGTACAAAAAGTGTTCCAATGAACCTGTTTTGAATAAATGATATTTGAATTTGAATTTGATAAAAGTAATGTTGATTAGAGCGTACCTAGATGTGACGCGACTCATCTCTCAAAATCTTATGATTCTTGTGAAGTTAGTAAGTTGTAAGTTAGGTACATGTTTATTGTTATAACTCTAACCGGGCCTCATTGGTCGAGTGTTTGTAAGCGTGATTGCTGATAGAGAGGTCGTGGTTTCGATTCCCGGGTCGCGCATTATTAGATTTTTCTAATTTATATTTTTCGGTTAAAATTTCCAGTAGTGGCTTGGAGTCTGTATTTCATATATATTTTATGTATATTTAAACGTAGCTGGTGAATAACTTAGGATTGCAATAAAATTCTCTACCTACCTCTTCTGGAATTAAAGGCGTGATGTTATGTTTTTAACCTGTACAATATATTCGGTATCTAATGTCCCACCAGTTCTACTGGTTATATACAAGAATAGTGGAGGAGAGAAGCGTTCCTTATCAAACAGTAGAACAAGTAAATTGTTGATGATAATGACAATGATAACGAAATTGGAATAATGTATAGAAAAGCAAGTTACAGGGATTCAGAGTACAAGTTATTAAAACATATTACTTTCCAAAGTTACCCGAATATTGTTTAATTAAAACTTTTTCTCGCGCAACTCAACGCATAAATAGAGGTAGGATTACCGGTAGGATTCTGTAAAATGACAATTAAGGCGTGTTTTTTTAAATTTAATTAAAAAAAAATTCAATAAAGGAATATGATACGCGAATGGAAAAAACGAATAAACAGAGCCGTACGCGGTCATCACCCACTGCGCGGACACGTAACAATTATTGGACACAATAACAAACGAGCCATCATGAGGCCGGTGTCCGACGCGTGTGAAACTACGGCACCTGTGCCCGCGCCGGGGCACTGGCCACAGACTTACAAACACGGGGAATTATTTATTAACGACCACACTTATTCAACAACGTAACAACGTAACATCACGCCTGTAATCCCCGAAGAGGTAGACAGAGGAGTGTAGAACACTCCCACGTTTCACCAGTTACGT
>DWDU01001921.1:0-13627 GCA_018245575.1 Jemadia suekentonmiller
CTGTCTATCTCTTCGGGTATTACAGGCGTGACGTTACCTTATTTTACGAGCTACGAAACCCCGGATGACATTCATAAGGTTATATTACATCTGTTATATGTAGGTACTATATATAACCGTATTCGTGTATTTATTACGTCATGTTACCTGTCACATTATTTGTGACGTTATCTGTCACATTACCTGTAATAAATTATGACATTTTAAGTGGTAGGCAGTGAGCACCAAGCATTTTGTATTATCTGCAACATTATATCTATAATTGCATAGCAACAACTGTCTCAACGCCATCGTCCACGCTCCGGCGACAACTAGGGAGAGGGAGAAACGAAAGAGCACTGCGGGGCCACCTGGCGGCGTTCTTAAACTCGAATTATACAAGCACTGAACCGTACACTATTAATCGCCAGCTAACCACTGGGCGCTCAGCCAGCGGCCTTCATTCCCAGAGGCTTAAATTTTTGGGTATTTTTTTACTGTGGCAGGCTGGCATTTGGCCTCGATCCCGCCTGATAGGGTGGTACATTACTAAGATGATTATAATTGTGACTATTGTGTCCTCATACCAGATACCTTATGCAGTATTCTGAATGCACCGATTGTCATATACTATTTTTACAGTCCTGATCATTCCCTCCCTCCTTTATCACTCCCTCTATACTTTCACATTGACTTTGAAGCATTCTGATCGATATACAGAAATTTATTATACAGTACTACGTATTTATCTATAACAGTATCAATGACTGCTCACCAATACGGGCGTAGATAAATTGTGACCAGAGCGAACGTTCCAGATAAGTTATTCCCCGGATCAACATTCCCACACAAATGGCGGGACGCATTCCTTCTCGATTCACGTCCCGTTAAATCCGTGCGCGATTGATATCGTCACACAACTTGCACACCGATAAGCTTTATATATTTTATATATAATATAATAAATTTCTATATAATATTATATAAGATTTACATATTTTATATGTTAAACATTTTTGGGAATATAATTTATTAAATCGCAAGAACAAGCAAGCAACTAGCAAGCAAGCAACTAGCAAGAACTATC
This sequence comes from Jemadia suekentonmiller, assembly GCA_018245575.1. Classification (NCBI taxonomy): domain Eukaryota; kingdom Metazoa; phylum Arthropoda; class Insecta; order Lepidoptera; family Hesperiidae; genus Jemadia; species Jemadia suekentonmiller. The sequence continues at coordinate 1,067 of DWDU01001921.1, forward strand.
TCGATAAGTAGAACTATATGATCTGTCAAACGATTAGATCCTAATCATTCCGTCTGTATATTATATTTTGACCGGAATGAATGACGGGCGGTGTGTCAGTCACTGGGTGCTGACGAGAACGTTTCTAATTGAAGTACAATAACGTCCATTCGTGTACAAATTGGCCCATATTCCTTATAAGTGGAGGTGAACGACAAACTATATTTAGAGGGAAACAATGAATGTAGAAATCGACCAAATAACCAATTATAACATGATACATTTCGTCAATTGTTTTAGATGTGTTATTATGATATATTATTTTTTACGAACTGTACCCGCTACTTTGTCCGCATGGAATTTAAAAATTCTAAAATGAAACTAGCCTAAGTTACTTCTTATTACATCAGCTGCCTGCCAGTGAAAGTCACGTCAAAATCGGTCCAGCTGTTCCCGAGATTAGCCGGAACGAACACACAGACAGACGGACAAAAATGGTAAAAAATGTTACTTTGGTATATGTAACGTGTGTATATAGATGTGCATATAGTAAAAATCGGTTATTTTAATGTTACAAACAGACACTCCAATCTTATTTATCTGTATAGACTATTATTACATGTTCTCGCCAGGTGTTTCACATGGTAGGCACAGTGAACCGAGTGCGCAGTCATTAAAGACCCAATATGCTTCGTCAGTTTTCATACTCGTCGGATTCTGAGGCTTGGGACTCCTGAGACAGTATCTGGGTAGTATTTTATTTATAAACATACAATTTGTAGAGGCATTAAATCCACCTTTTATATAATCTACGGTGTTTTTAGATTGTATGATAAAGGGTAATTAAACACACAAATAAAATTTTAATCGTATATTTATTATTATTTTTATTACAAATATGTGCGTATAGAAAGAATATGAGTGTCTGTGCGTTACTATTACTTATGTTTGTCTAATTTATAAGGTGTGAAATCGACTTTCTTTCGACAATAAAACGACAAACACATGATAATTCGAGCTCTAATAGACATTTTCCATAATCATTAACGCATTTATCGTTCTACTGTAAAAAACAGTTTCCTTTTGGAATTATTACCTACTATGGTTTTATAGGTTCGCTTGTAACCAGTTCTTGGTGGGACACGTACTTAGAACACATGCGGTCCTGAACAGATGTGAAGCGATAAAAAAACTGTTCTCGCGAATTGAATAGGATTTTTTGCGATGCAGTTATGTGGCGATACTTTAACTACGCGGTAAAAAAGCCGTGTAATTCGTGTCGGGTTTTGAACTCGGGTTTTTGCGATATGATCGGACAAGGAACCATTTTTATGTTATGTTTACGTTTTACATATTGTATTGTATTGTTATTATTATGTCGCCAGGTCTCTTACTAGGTAGTTAGAGATGACCGATTGCTAAATATCTTCATCATTATCATCCTTATCAACGCTCTCTTCATGCACATACATACGAGTATATATTATTTTATTCAGTATTTCATGCTAAGAGGACATAAGTTTTACGTAAATATGTATTAATTACTTAAATAGGACTGCACCTATAGGACTACACCTATAGGACTGCACCTATGTTAGTATCATATAGTCTAAACAGCGTTCATTGTTAATAAGATTATTGCTGTTAAATTTGTATCATGCTTACTAGGAATTGTAACGTTAACTTTAAAATTGTTACCGTAACAAATAATACATAGTAACCAACGATAGGTACTGTGTACAGCGAGCAATGCCGACAACCTCATAAATCATATCTAAGATACTTTGAAACACAATCTATTTCTAATACATTTGTTAAACCATTAATATTTCATACGCCAGCATGTAACCTACATAGGAGGCTGCAAATAACCACGAATCGGATATTCCCGGTTAACCGGATAATTTTATTTATGTACAATAGAAACAAAAGGCAACCTTAGAACATAAATTTCACTGGATTTCGGTCAGATAGAACCGGCGAGCGGGTTTGTGCTGTCCAATCTACCAGGCGATCAGAGGCAGCGTGAAAGTCAAGTCGGCATTGTGCGCAACTTTCCTTTAGTTTATCTAACATATTGGTCGCAGGTCGCGCCCTCAAAGTTTCAAGGCTATGCTCCGACCTCGTTCAGCTTATGCGTTCCTAATACTCCATCCGAATACTGTGTATACCATCTGTTTATTTTCCATGGTGATATCGTACAAGACATCGTACAAGCTTTACAAAAAATATAGTTATTATTATTATAATATTTATACTATAGTTTTTATTATTAGTATAGTATAGTTATTATTATATTATAGTTATTATTATTATATTATAGTTATTATTATTATATTATAGTTATTATTATAATAATAATTAAATTATAGACTGCCTCGTTGGTCGTGTTGGTTGCAATCGCGACTGCCGATCAGGAGGTTCTGGGTTCGAGTCTCGGGTCGGACACTATAGAATTTTTCTAATTTAGATTTTCTAGTAATGGCTCGGAGTCTGGATTTGTACCCGGTGCACGCCAATAGGCTCACCACCTATTCCATAGTGAGACGTAAACGTAATTGGTGATACGTGGGAGTGTACGACACTCCTCTGCCTACCTATTCGGGGATAACAGGCGTGATGTTACGTTTTAGCTATTGTTATAAATTTTGTTATAAGAAAAAGAATAGAAATTTTATTAGCTTTTTTAGCAATTGTACTTTCCAAAAAGATACTGTAAGAATAATGATTTAATTTATTTTCTTGTGTTCTTTTGTGTGCTTTTTTTTATTTACTTATTTATGTCCTCGCGTTGAAATAATGTTTTCATGTTTTACAAGAGCAATACCTTTCAAAAGAACCGTTTTTATTCCTCGCTGCGCCCTTATTTCCCGTATGAAGGCAATGAGGAATATAGCAGTAGGTACAATCACACAAGAACGACGCGTTTTTGTTTAGCAGTTCGTCTGCTATTGGTAAAGCAAATGGATTGTTAGCCAAATTCTACGGCCTATTGTTCAATAATTGGTGATCCTGACTTCTGGGCCAGGGCTGTGTGCTCAATTCCCATCCATGACTATTATTTGAATAGTGATAATGTGTTAAATTATCTACGGTTGTAGCTATATATTAAAATTTACATATGTAGTTTGTGAGGCTGTCTTTGTCTGAATTGTCTCAGTACTACTGCTGTTGGATATTAATTAAGATTTCTGTCACTTTTCAAGTACTGTTCATAAAACTAATATTTTATCAAACTGGCTCCGCACAAAAGATAAATGACATCTGTAATAAATATATTTTCTATAAGCTGTCAGAACGCCCGTACTCAATACCTCAACAGACTGTTGTATGCGTTGACCTCCTTAGCTTTATACTTTCCTGGTAGCCGTGTGTATTTACTTTCTTTGTTCTCATCAATACTTACTTTAATATTTTTTTATTTAATTTCAATTGTTTTTAAGTTTCATTAAGGACAATTTTAATATTAAGTTATAAAAATAATTAATAAACGTAATAAACGTAACTGGAGAAAATGTGGATGTGTTCTACACTCCCCTGCGTACCTTTTCGGCGATTACAGGCGTGATGGTACGTTAAAGTACTAATCTATATCAATGTCATTTTGGTTTTTATTGAATGTATACTACGTATAATGTATCTGACGTTGAAATACGTTGAAATTCTTTTTTATTATCTTATCATCATGTAACGCCGTCACGAGGTAGGCAGAGATCAACGAGTGTTGAATATTTGTATCCTCTCAGACTTGATCCGTTAATTCTTTTATCTGTCTCTTTATACAGGTACCTTTCTTTGAGAAGCGTCCTAACGTATTTGTAGTCAAAGCAGGAGAAAACAAATTATAAATTATAGTCAACTATCGGTTCGTTAACATAACTCTCGTAATAATCCATACGAAGACGTGAACAGAATAGTTAGTCTTTACAACAAAGTTCCAGTACTTACATGAACTTGTCTGTAAGCTACTTGTAAAACTACCTATTGTTGTAAGCCCTAGAAAGCAACAAAATAGAGGTAAATACTAGGAAATAGGCAATAGCTCTCTCACGGCTCGCCTACTCCACAGACACACAAACCGACATTATTATTTTACACTTTATTTAACATTGTATTGCATGAACCGATGTCTGTCCCGTTGCCTTTTGATGTCCTTTCATGTATGACGCCCTAATGTCTTTCGCATTTTAGTGGCATTCGAAAATGTATATTATAAACATATATCTTTAAGTATATATATAACATATATCTATCTTTGACCTTAAATATATTCTATTTCATGGGCTCGTGACAAAAGCCGCTGGTAAAGCTTACTTATGAAGATAATCGAATCAAGTTCCAGCCCCAAATTAGTGATTCCCTAATTTGAAAGAATCAAGCTTCAAGCGATCAGTTCAGAAAAAATTTACATCCTACATATTAGGTATTTGTCTGTAGTTAACAGTTACTTACAATTTATATAACTAGATTTAAATTAGGAAATCTAAATTAGGATCCGCAATAGTATCTGACCCGGGAATCGAGCCCAGGACCACTCGACCAATGAGACGGTTTAAGCATGAAAAAAAATTTATAACCGATGAAAATACACGCAATTTATGTGATTGTCTCTTTGTTGCAGATTACAAAACACAATGGACGATTGAGTCGAAGCATACGCGACACTTATACTGTTAAAAGTGTTATCGGTATTTTAGTGATTATTACCATAATTACTTAGTGTTACGTTGTACAGTGATTGAAATGGAGTTCAAAGTTCATATCCTGGCGGCGGCGGCGATTCTGATAGCAGGTAAGATTGTTTATTTGTTATCAAAAGTTGTCCAATTCGATTATCAACTTTAAAAGAAAGTAATAGACAAAATATGGACCGATATGGAAACTAGAGAGGAACTTACTTAAGTGCCTAACATTAGGCAAATTCTACGGGTTAGCACGACACAAGTACTGTATTGATAAGCCCGTACTGACTGTTAATGTGCGTAGACACTTCTCGTGCATATTAGCTGAGCGCATCAAGATCAAGACAACGCTAACGGTACGCTGGCACACGGCAGTCCAACTGTAATTCGTCATTACGTCATTGTTACATATAACCTGTGTGTTACAACCTGTTTCAACATGTCCACGTCCAGCCGTGGTTTCAAACTTGTATTACGCCGAGTGCAACTTCGCTGGAACTTGCTCGATGGTTACAACTGGTCCAGCTGTGGTCGAAATTTGACTGCGACTCATTTTTGGATATTTGAACGGTTGCGGTTGTTAAAAAATTTGTTTTTTAAAGTATTGTTATAGTATTGTGATATACTAATATTGGCTCTCTTGGTATCTGTGATCTCTGAGTAGGCAATCTAAGAGGCCAATTTAGACGGTAGAGAATAAAGGCGAAAAATTAAAATCATACAAACTTTTAACACAAAAACAGCTTCGATGCCATCTGTACTACATACTCGCTTACAAATATTGATATATATATATACAAATATTTATCGAATTCCTATAAAAGAAATTTAAATAAAATTCGACCTTAATTGGTTTGGACGCGTTACGACCCAAAGGCTTTGTTGTAAATCAAAAATTGGCCCAATTCCATAAAACTTAACGACGCCACCAATTAATGTTGCAATACGCGCTTTCACCCTTGCGTCACACGTTCCAGCGATAGAGATGAGAGGTGACGCTACGATGGCCGCTTGCAATTAACAAACACGTATATTTATTATATTTACTTGTTTGTTCTTCGAATTATGCTATTTATTGCATTTTATGTATTAATTGGTGAAAGTGTATAGTGATGAATGTAGGAGAAGCACGGCAGGTCTGTAGGGAGATATTTGACACTCGGTGCTCACTGTTTACCCCGAGACAGTCCTGGTGTAAAGACATGATAATAAAATAAAGTAATAAAAGAGATTCCACATTGTAATTGTTTTAATTAGTTCAGTACGAATAATGCACGACAGCCGCTAAAGTACACAAAATTGAAGTAGTTATTTATATGTCGTTCATTTCGTTGATGTCCACTCAGATATATCTTCTTACTATCTTCGTTCAACAATAATATCTTTACTCGCCTATCGCTTGAAGTGAAACAAGTGACGGAAAGAAAGCACGTTTCCTTGTAATTGTTTTGGAAGCGATTTTGACTAATTAATTTGATCTTCGGCGATAACAAAAACTTGGAAACTTCTCGTTATAACATTTTACTGGTGATATTATACTGTGGTGTGGTGATATTATACTTTCGGACGACAAAGGTCATAACACACTGACAAACAAATTTTTAATATTTCTGATGATTGCCATTACACATTATCATCATCTGAATCATCAGCCTGTGTAAGTCCATTGATGAACAAATACATACCTCTTATAAGGTATTGTTGCTCAATAATCTCCACGCTAGGTATATGGATTGGGTATCGCAAAGAACGATTTCTTGCACCGCTAATGTTAGTGCCAGAACCAGGGTATGTATGCCGCGCGATTCATAGTATACGTCTACAACGTATTAATGAATGGACCAATTTGTCGTAAATTGGTTTCTGTTGAAATGTTAAATGAAGAAAAATTGATAATACACAAGAGGTATATTAATATAAAAGGAGTCAGAATTTAAATTAATATGAAGGCTTGAATAGTATTAAATTGAATTCGGATAGCTTTATTATGCAAAATTGATTTGCTTTTATACTCAGGGTTTACAATGGGCAGTTGCAACCAATACGACTAACGAAACACACAACATTATGTACAATCAATAGTAATTTTTCTCAACATGTTTTGAATAAGCATATATGTACTGGTATATAGGTACATATATAAACACAATATATTCTACGCTACCGTAAACTCAATAAGCCACTATTTTCGTAGAAAACGGCTACAAATACATCTATGGGATTGTCAATATGCGATGTCCTTACTATTTTATATCGTAAATCAAGAAACAATTTATTACGATATGTGGTGTCATAATTTATGATAAGAACTCTCCACCTTGAACTCTGCGTAGCGAGCTGTGTAGAGTCTGTAGCGAGCCGCCTCTATCATTCATAACACTACAACATTTGAACGGTAATCGCATAAATCACCCATTGTACCACGGACCTATTTGTTTACGTAGGCGCCCACGCGTAATGGGGTATTTTATAATTTAACACAGATTGCCGATGTTTGAACAACGATCCATTATTAAGCGTCTATCTACTGATAATTGATATACACAGACGCGATATTAAATTTCAATTTTAAATTTTCATCCTATACCTATACACACACACATACACACATCCATTCGGATCTTTAAAGAGTATATTATTCAATAGCGTTATTTCAATCAGCATTGATGTAGAGACTATGATGGACGACTCTCGCCGCCGTCACTAACCGTTAATGTGACATTTTGGTTAATCGATACTGTCTTACGTTGTTTTTCGCCGAATGATTTATAGACGGCTCGCAATACACACGCTCGCAATATTAATAAAACATGATTTTTGTGTGCTGTTTAATTAAAAATGACAGTATGATAGAGTGTGTGCGGATTTTTGAGCATCCAGTGGTCTAGAGACAGTTTTTAAGCATTAATCTCTTTCTATTCTTGATTGTTCTATAAGTGTGTTCGGTTCGCGAAGATTTTCTTATTGTTTGTACATCAAATTTATCACAAACTGCGCGAACTTGGTAACCACTAACAATCAGCTGAGTCGTCTAGCTTAATCGTCTAGTCGTCGGTTATTGATGTACTTTATTACTAACTCTAACATTCATACAATATGTAGTTACATACGCCATATGCTTGCCGGTCCTTTTAATAAAAAATAATACTAAGAAAACTGATACTCAAATGAGTTCATTTCCTACACGCCTATATTTTGTATGTCTACATTTTCTACAGGTCCATATGTTTATTTATTAACCAATAACTAGGTCGGAACGCGACCTATACTGTATCTTTTATCTGTTTATCTTTTCGCACTCAATCAAAGTATAATTCAATTAAAACCGCCATCCTGACAACATGAGTATGTACCACATTGTATCACGTACGCTGTGTTACACTGATCTTGTTTTTTGCGAACGAGTTAAACTTAGCGGTAAATTATATACACAGGATGTTTGTTGATTCTCATTGTTTCGCAACTTAAACATCGATTGAACGTATAAATGTTAACTGGGTAATGTTATAAAAGTATTATAGGTTTACGTAATAAACATAGTTGATTAAAAGAATTAAGATGTGTGTGTTATACTTTTAGTATTATTAGAGATAACACATTAACTTATACTTGTCCATAACAATTAAATAATACTTTCATACATATGCTCACGCCAGGGCCCTTGCGGAGTAGGCAAAGAGCACAGAGTGCCAAATAATGCTTTTGTTTTGGTATATCATTATAGTTTTATTTACACCTAAGTACTTCATTTTTTATGACCCTGTAGCTCTGTGTCAAGATAAAATGTGGTATAATTGTTATTTTATTATGAAACAATTGTATTTTAAAAAATCTGTGGCTTACTTAAATCAGCATATAATATGTTGGAAAGACACAGTGCGAACTATCATCATCAGCCTACTATACTAAATCAGACAGTTTGATTATTGAAATTTAAAAAGAGTAGCCTGTATACAGCGCGTGCGCGGGTCACATACGTGCAACTAGGCGCCATGCAACACAATTATTCCACTGTATAAACTAATGCGTCTTCCGCACATTAAAATTGCGATTTGAATTTTTCGCACTCTTTTTAATTGAAGGAGTGTATCGTGTAATATTAAGTAGTTTCCTATAGTGGCTCAGAGTCCGAATTTTATCCCTGTGTATGACAATACACTCATCCCCTATTCCACAGTGTGGCGTAATCGTAACTAGTAAAACGTGTGAGTGTGTCAACTGCACTCCCTTGGCTTCCTCTTCAGCCATTATAAGCGTGATGTTACCTTATAACAATTACAGTTCATTACGTCTTCCTTAAGAACATCATAAATAATATATTACATACAACTAAAATACAATATATTATATACAACTGTCGGCAGCCCTGTTCAAACAAAACCCTGTATAAACCGACTAATGTTAACTGAATGATAAATCCGCAGACTCGTCGATCAACTCGTCCCATTTCCAACGAAAGTCGAGTACAAGACCGGAAATTTGTACGATTCACGTCGCATTAGTATCTGAGGCAGTAAATAAAGTCCCATTTATTCAAATTAATCGCAAATAGGAGACAGCCACTGGACACGATTTCTCTGTAAATGCACCAGCGTTTAGGGTGGTCTCGCATGTTCGCTTTCGTTCTATTAATTCAACCGCTTTTCACCCTATTAAAGCTGAACTAATGATATATCAAAGCTGATTATGGGATAGTTGGAATCGAATCAGATATATTTGTCCAGGATTACTTAAGCCACTGGAAGTATTACTTGTAAAGCGATTGTGCATAATCCGTTAAGCTTGTAAAGTAATTATAGTTGATCTTATTCACTCTACTGCTGGGAATAGACATTTAGTCATCAACGCCAGGGTGAGATTAGATAAAGCCTATTTTGAGGATATAGTTCCACAACACACCTATTTCTAATTCAGTTTTTTTTCAGTGTACCGAGCAGAAATTAACATTCCCAGATACTAATACGGATTTCAAGTTAGAAATACCCAATAATAACCTACCCGGGAGTCGAACCTAGGAACTCTCGCTCATATGTCGCGCTTACAACCTCTTGAACAAGGCAGTCAAAACAAAATACATTATACAATAAACGAGTATATTCTATCATCCCGAACATACCACCTTAATGAATAGGCTTAGTACATACATATGTATGTGCTTGTATATGTATTTATGTATGTATGTGTATGTAGGCACGTATATATGATGTATGGCACGTGATGTGAGGTAACAAATTTAGATAATTGCCCGGACAGCTGTCTCATCTGTATGCAAGCTGGGCTGGGTAACAATCATGCATATAAATATTAAACGGTAGGGTGACTACAAATTGTCTTGTGAAGCAGCACATTTCAATTTTTAACGTGAATTTGTGCAAATGGTCCAAAAAATGTATTAAAGTCATGTACACTCTTATAAAAGGTTAGTATAGTGTTAACGTAAACATTCAATGGTGTTATTAATTTGTTTAAGACACTATACTGTGACTGCCTCGTTGGTCGAATGGTTGCAAGCAATATTGTCGAACGAGGGGTTTTGGGTTCGACTCCTGTTGGGTTTTCCTAATGTAGATTTTCTTAGTGTCTCGGAGTCTGCAATACATGCGCGATGTATGGCAGTAGGTTTACCACCTATTCCATAGTGGGACGTAAACGTAACTGATAAAACGTGGAAGTGTACTATCTCTGCCTACCTCTTCGGGGATAACAGGCGTGACGTTAGTAAATACGAACTTTATTGTAAAATATATCGAGTCTCGTTTTGAGTAATAGCTCCTAATTTTACCCTTCACCTTCGACGCCATTACGGCGTGCGAATTTAACGACCTTTTTATGCACTTCTGACGCAATGTGCAAGGAGTGCATTTTTCGAGAGTCGACTTGTAATGATTCATGTGTGGAAGAGGTATACAAGTCGAACATGTGGCATAAGAAAGGGTAATTATTGTCGATTACATGCAAAAAATATAAGCATGTGAAGTGGTTGCAGTTGTTACAGCGCGATTTAACTATTGACAGAATTCGTCTCGCCCGTCTCTGTGTAGATACTGATTGGAGCACGAACTAGTGGATGATATTACAATGTATATTTTAGTTAACTCTTCACTTTTTGAAAGAATTTGAAACGTATTTGAAAGCTAATTTTTATTTATACGAGTCAAAAGTAGATTCATTATGGTTAATAAATAAATATTCGCCTTGTACATTTAAGTGCTATCATTAGTACCTATATACCGTTTATCAATAATGATGATGTCAATGATAATTTTGATTGAATATTATTGGAAATTTAATTCGAAGCCATTGTATATTTATGATTTATTTCAATAATTTTAAATACAATCAGAATATTGTAAATCAAACCATAAAGGCCTAAATTAGGCTATGAACTTAACCCTTCGTATCCTGACATAAGATCCATGTGCACTAGTGGCGAGGTGTAGGGGCCGATAACAAACATTAACATGGACAAATTTTTAGAAGGATCTAGAATTTTGTTACATACTCGAGACAAATTCAATGATGGTCACCTTATCCTATACTCTATTAAAGTTTACACCGACTTTTGTAGTGCAATGTTAACCATTAATAGAAATTTAATTACGTTTGAGAATTTCCTATTTGTTGCATACATATCTTCACGTCAGGTTCCTTACGGTTTAGCCTGACAGCACCAAATGTCAAATATCGCTATCCTTACAGACCTACCGTCCTCCTTCAGACATGCGCGTCGGTTATGGACACTTCTCACTTGTCCTTTCTGTTTCTTTGATATAATAGGCTAAATACAAGGGAGATCGACCACGACGCATTTTTGAACCAATGATACAATTTCCTCAACGCGCTTGTTTTGTTTATACAAGTACCAATAAAAGGTAACATCACGCCTGTTACCCATGAGAAATAGGTGGACGAGTGTACTACACTCCCACATTTCACCAGATATGTTTACGTCGTACTATGGAATATGTGATAACATATTGCCATACACCGTGCACATTTCCAGACTCCGCGCCACAACTAGATAATCTAAATTAGAAAATCATATAGCGTCCGGCGCAGGATTTGAACCCAGGACCTCCCCATCGGTAGTCCCGCTTGTAACCAACACGATCAAAGAGGCCGTCAATAAGTGCTAATTGCAACGCAGAGATAGCCTAATAACCTGCGTCTTCAGGGCACGTGTGTGAGGTTCAGACGGTGCGAGCGAGACAGCGATGGTTTACCGTAACCGCTCTAGATGTAAAATGTTTCACCGTACAAACAATTTCGAGTGAATACCAACAGGAAACTGCTAAGGCTTTTAGGGATGTCAAAATAAAAAAATGATTGCATTAATATGTTGTGATAAATGTATGACGGACGTTAGGTCTGCATGGGTTGAGATATTTGTTACTTGACGCTCTGTGCTTAACTCATAAGAGACCTCGCTTGACTGTTTAACAAAATAGTAACAATAATGTTAATAATTTGCGTCGTATTGCGAAGTATCGCGACGTCATTTAAACCAGTGGGTAACCGAGCTTTTCTTGGTGTTTTTATTGAAAAATATATTTAGATACTAATAAAATACTGATGAAATATGAACAATATTTTTCGATCTTACTGTTATGACGTAACTATAATTGAAAAAAGAGTAAAAAAGGAAAACAAACAAATTTAAAAATAAAAATAAAATGGGACGGAGACCTCTGGAATCGAACCGGAGTCTTGTAGTTCCGCGACCGCCCGATGTTCCATCAAGCTATTATATCTTGTAGTTGGTGGTAACATTTACCCTCGTAACATCACGCCTGTAATCCCCGAAGAGGTAGGCAGAGGAGTGGAGAACACTCCCACGTTTCACCAGTTACGTTTACGTCCCACTATGGAATAGGTGGTGAGCCTATTGCCATGCATCGGG
>DWDU01001922.1:0-13627 GCA_018245575.1 Jemadia suekentonmiller
TAACTGGTGAAACGTGGGAGTGTTCTACACTCCTCTGCCTACCTCTTCGGGGATTACAGGCGTGATGTTACGTATTAATATGATTATTGATAAAGTTTTAAAATACATTAAAAAAATCGTTAACGTGTACCAGATTTATTTTACGCAGTGACTACCCAACCGAGATGCGTACGCACCCTGTACAGATAACTCCACAAATAATTCCCAATCCTTGTCAACGTACGACTGAATCGATTCCTTTTATAATAAATAACCTGGAAATATATCGAAATAAACTACTGCAATTGAATTCTGTCTGACTTTTATCATTAGGTACCTAAATCTGGGCAATACATTATGGAATTTATAATGGCCGCGCGCGCAACGACGCTGACGATACGCGATGCCAGAGCGTCGATTGTTTAATTAAAGCGACGTCGAGCTAACAGAGTTTGCAGTTTCGTGGATCACTATTGATTTACTAGTTCAACTAATTGCATTTATTGTTTCGATATAGAGTTTGAACATACAATTAACGACTACATAAAATAAACGACTTTATCTCTTAATATGACTTCTGGTATGGTATAATCCTTTGTATCATTGGGCTGTATGTTTACCTACCATTTTTTTATAATATTTAACACTCTACGGAAATTTTAAAATTATGTTTTCATTTAATTAAATAATATATTTGTCATATTCAACCAATTGAACATACGATCTTTCGAGCCGGATATATTGAAGCCGGATATGTACGAGCCGAATACTTAACAACGTAACATTACGCCGACGTTGAAATAAATAAAATAATAATATATATAATAACAGGCATGATATGTGCGCGCTGATTACCAATTACCATATACGGTGAATGTATGTGCTGATTACTGTATAATTTCAATATCAGATCCGTGGAATCCTTAATTAAGGCAATTAAAGCTTTCTTGCCTCCAAATTAACGTCTCACTCATTCATATATTAATTAATTATGTCTCAATGGATCGTATTTGCAAAACAACAAAACGATAATTAACGGCTAGAAGAAACATTTCGAATAGATATGATATGAGAATGATACTATTCGAGAAAACAAATCTTATAGATACAATTACATACGTATATCGTAGTTATTCATAAAACTGCCTAGTTGGTCGCGTGGCTGCGAACGCGACTCCCGATCGAGGGGTCCTGGATTCAAAGCCCGGGTACTAATGATTTTTTCAAAGTATAATTCCTAGTTAAAATTTACAGTTTTATTAATTGATTTTGACTATTTTGATTATTTGATGTAAACGTAACTGGTGAAACATGGGATTGTATACTACGCTATACTGCATACCTCTTCCGGGATTACAGGCGTGATGTTACGTTTATGTTACATTCCTATATCTTATATACTGGATAAGAAGTTAAAACTTATGTATATCACATATATGTTTTAAAGGACATATCACCAAATCCCCTAGTATGATTCTACCCAGGTCTGATACCCCAGGTCTTCTTTAGTTATAAATACAATCATTTATTTATGTAAAGATGGCAGTTATCTGAATTTAGTTATTATTTTCCCGTATTCAATTACTAAAATGCTATACACAATTATTAAAATAAATCTTGTTATTTAAACTATTATGATCGACATTAATAGAACTTCGTTTCAGTTCAAAAGCTGCTTTTGGAAAGATTTAACAATATTGTATCTATTTCTATAGTCATGAATACTTGTTAGATATGAAATATATAGATTTCTTTGGGGACTTTTGTTTGAAAAGAGTAATGAATGAATTATGGACATGTGCATGCCAGGATGTGAACTCACGAACCCCAGAGTGGGAGACTGTACTCTTCATAACATTTAGCCTATTAATGCTTCTATGTTACTGAATATCCGTTCTATTCAATGTGGCTCACTCATGGGAGACTCCTGAGGGTTGAGTTGGTCGCCGCTAACAAATCCACCCGACTGACATCTACGCGTGGTCTGTTTTAAACAAACATTTTGTTTTTTGTACTATAGGTGTTTGTAAAAACATCACTAAAGAAAACGTAACATCGCCTGTAATCCCCGAAGAGGTAGACAGAGAGATATAGGTACACACTCTCACGCTTCATCAGTTACATTTACGTCCCGATAGGTAGTGAGCCTATCGTCATACACCAGGCACATAATATGTATTTAGATTCCGAGGCACTACTAGAAAATAAAAGAAAAATCCAATAGTGCCCTTCCCGGGATTTCAACCCAAACCTGTCAATCGGCAGTTGCGCTTGCAAAAAAATACGACTAACGAGTCTAAAAACTAAACTAGTTTCGGCTATATTGTTATAAATAAAGCAAAAAAGGTTCATAGAAATAATGAAAGTTCTTGTGGACAATTATTGCAAATACAAAGGTCGTTACAGATGGAGCTGTAATATATATTTTATTATTATATTGTGCTGTAAACTGTAGTATAAATTATAGGAAGCTACCACAGACGGCAGCTGTACTGTAATATATTTCTTTGTGGTCATTATCTGCGCAATAATATGTCTTGCTACACCTCGTATGTCTTTTTACATCTGTTCAAATATTGTTGCAACGTAAGAAAGATATATATTATAGCTAAATGTATGGTCACTGAAGCGTTACTGTAGAGAATTTATTGTTATGTATCATCTTATGCCGTCCTGGTAGCTGAATCTGTGATGACCATAATCCGAACATGACTCATAAATCATACCTTAGTGCTATCTATCAACAAATAAAAGGAAAAGATTATTTGAGTATCGATAACGAAAGCGGTTATCGATGAACGCACGCGTCCATTTGTCGAAGATATCCTTTTAGGGGTTTTAAGTGGAATGACCAAATAACGCGTTGAGGACAAATATTGTTACTGAAAGTTTTATCACTGTAGATATGTGTATAAGAGATACTCGATGGGTCGAATGTATAACATTAATAAATATAGTTATTTTTTCTGGTGATCCATTTTTTATTCTCAATTAAACAAATGTATAAGTTTTTAAACGTAGTTCAATATGCTCAGGTTTTATTTGCTTCTGAAATTTAAATTAAAGTCTTTGGCAAAGTGTATAAAGTTACCTACAAAATTGCGTATTTGAAAATTAAAATTTATAATTTATATGTCATCTGGTTACGACAGAATAAGTTCTGCTTCATTTAGGATCAGGTGGATGTATGTTTTACCCTAAGATACCATTATTTTATACACCCTAATCCAGAGCCTTTGTAGTTTATAAACGGACGGCCCAATGGACCCCAAAATATTATTATTCACGGCCTAATCTGTCCTTACATTGATCAAACAACAACAACACAAATTTAAAATACCAAATAGTCTTCACTGTTCAATGATCCGTCCATTTTTTTACCCATCCTTATTTAGATCTTTGACGCCTTGAATATTTTTTACAAGATTTTTTCTCAATTCGCCGCTACTGGGTCTAGTAAATATTTACCCAACGAGATGAGGAGCGCGCGTCCGTCCCGCGCCGCCGACTGCGAGCGGCGTGCGCGCAGGTAACCGATACGATTCTTTCCACCTCGACGTAATTTCACTTCGCTGATATATCCCGGATAATTATTATTATTATTAATTATTATATATTATTACTATAATAGGCTAGGCATTCTTTTATACAATATCATTAATATAAACAAGACCGTCGTCTGGAACCTTTCTAGCTCAGGATATATTACAATCATAATTAAACGTAACAATGTAACATCACGCCTATAATGTCCGAAGATGTAGGCAGAGGAGTTTAGTGCACTCCCACTTTTTACCAGTTACGTGTTCGTTCTACTATGGAATAGGCGGTGAGTCTATGTCTAAACAGGGAACATATTCACTCCGAACCACTTAGAAATACCAATAGTGCCCGACGCGGGATTTGAACCCAGGACCTATCAATCGGCAGTCGCGCTTGAAACGTACACGACCAACGATGCAGTTTTCATTGAATAAAAAAAATAATCAGTTTAAATTAATTTACACTAAAATTATGTTATATAAATTGTATTTTATAAAAAAATGTAACTGGAAAGTTTTTCATGGTATCAAGTGGCATATTGAAATTATCCAGTAGGCACTTAATCATCACATGACATGGCTCTACATCACCAGGAATCAAATTGATATTCAAAGTAAATGTACTGTATATCTTTAGCTCATATCGTATTCTCTTTCCAGCGCGGGCATCAGTAATAACTTAAGCGGCCTATAATAAATTCCCGACATCATATATCGGAACCTATCATTCGACGTTTTGTGCATTCCCTATACTTTCCCGCGACCCAACCCTGTAATTACGACTTTCACATTAGCCCTATGCCGAAGGGTTTGTTTAGGTTATAAGCA
Organism: Jemadia suekentonmiller; assembly: GCA_018245575.1. Lineage (NCBI taxonomy): Eukaryota > Metazoa > Arthropoda > Insecta > Lepidoptera > Hesperiidae > Jemadia > Jemadia suekentonmiller. Next base: position 4,350 of record DWDU01001922.1, read on the forward strand.
AACTAGGTAATTATCACGTCGCCTGCGGTCAGTTCCCACGGGATGGTAAATTGTAAACTTACATACAAACGTGTCGAACCTCGCGGCTCTTCGGTATCATCCTTTTGTTACAATAAGTAGGATATTGTATTGCGGTCGCTTGGGTTACGAAGCCTTACACTGCATCCTTGGTCCAATCCGGTCAAGCAAGATACATTGCTGGCACCAAACGAGAAAAAACCCAACGCCTCACAACTAAGCCGCAATGGTCGTAACGCATAAGAAAGCGTTCGAAGCGTGTCAAGTTACGGGATCGTGGTACATGTTTTGTTTGTTCGGGACGCGCTGTCCGCGTGAGAACCATCGGAATTGCATGGGCGTGACGTCGAGATGTTTTTATTGTGCTTTTTCGAAGTGACGTCGAGATTTGAGTATCGGTAATAGCGCTCCGACGTGACCGTGACAATGCATGTTCGGTTCGCATCTCTAAAAATTCCCACATATCTCATATTGTTCTTATCTGAATTTTGATCGTCCCGTTTGTCAAACGAGTGTTATACGAACACTAGCGAATTGGAAATGCATTTCGTGTGTGTTATCTCTCCGAATTTTTCATACCCGTATACCAATTCCACCACGATTGTTTCGTGTTATTGGTATATTTTTCGCTTAAATTCTGCTTGACTTTGATTTTTGTTTTGCTGGAGGCGATACATGATCATAGAGCTATTTGAAATTTATTCGTTGTCAGATGTCTGTCGTTTTCAGTTGCCAGTAACAAGGCAATAAGTTCTTTGTAAAGTTAATATATGTTATTCGTATTACGTACATAGTGTTTATACATATATACTAAACATTGAGTTAGAAATAAATTTGCATTGTATTATCATATCAGTTTTTATAAATTGTTCATAAATGAAATAGATGAAGATGCTACAGACATATTATAAAAAGTATAACTTTGATCTAGGAACTTAAATACGTCCAGAGGACAAAATAATATTTAAATTTTTATTTTTAGAATTGTGACAAAACGAGGCAATTTATGACAGCCAGCAATAAAGTTTGGTACATTTAATTAATTTAGTTAGTTCTTTGAAAGTCTGGACATGTTCTAAAGTGATACGAGCCAAATTAATAGTACCTATACATACTTTTAAAAATGACATTCTTCGAAACTTTCCACAAAACATCGCAAACAATGTTTCACTCAAAAAATATCATAATCGCTCATTTGTGCTTTTAGCATTTTTTTATTGGATGCTACAAAATAATTAAATACATAACAAGTTGTGAAATCTGCCTTTCAACTTTCTTGATATGTGTATGTAACATATCTCTTCTATTAAACGCTACTTTCGCTACTGTTCCGGTCTGATGGCAAGGTAGCCACTGTATCTGTATGAAATTTGACGTCAGAAGCAACATGGCAACAGTGGGCGTTAGTGCTCAACATTATAGGTAATGGCAAGACATTATTCACCATAACGAAAAGTTGTTTTGACATGTGGATTAACATTTTGGCTAGTATCATATCACTGTAACGATATGTTTTATCATATATGTACATTCGGTAAAACTTAACAGCCTCCCAAAGTCCCTAAATGAAGTCTCTAGTAACGCCGGAGAAATCGGCTGAAAATAAATAAAAGAAAAAGACTATGCTTCCATCTTGGCATCCATCTTAGGCACAATGGAAGGTTCCGCATTCATTTCTAACCATAGTGTTATGTAATAATGAACTATATTATCTGATTTGGGTCTGAGTGTTTTCCTTTATTGTCTTTGTGTATGTATAACCCTCGCAACCGCGGCATAAAAGTGGTAATTGGGGGCTAAGTGTGAAACTTTTTCATTTATAAGACATTTTAACAAAATTGTAAACCAAACTTTTTCTAACTTACATTTTCTAGTAGTGGCTCGGAATCTGGCTACGTGCCCGGGATATATCAATAGGCTCACCACCTATTTCATAGTGGGACGTAAACGTAATTGGTGTGACGTGGGAGTGTACTACACTCTTCTGCCTACCTCTTCGAGGATTACCGGCGTGATGTTACGTTGTAAGATAAATATTGTAAATTGGATGAATTTAATTTAAATCTTTTGCAACATATAAAGATTTATTCAACGCTTTCACGCAAACAGAGAAAAAAATAAAATGAAAATCCGAATCATTGTTACAGAACTATTGCACCCGAATTTATGTATTTATTCAATGCACTGATCCATACTGAGAACTTTTCTAAACCGAATGCATTCAATGCAACCGAATTCGATGCGAGATATATGTGTGTGGTACAGAAACGTTTGAATTTAGGTTTTCTGAACCAAAATTGATAGCCTGCAGGGAACCATTAAATATACATTATCTGTCTGCTGGCCGATGCCGGTTGCGTTTGCGGCCATTCTGTTATTTAATTTTGTAACTTCATAGTATTGCTATCGCGTTATTTATTGCACGTCATTTATGCTCTTGGGCCTAATTGCGAGATCTTTTTAATATATTCCACGCTGAATTGAATTTTGAAAATGATAAAAGTTTTCCTTGAGAATAATCGATTTATGATACAAATGTTTCTTCTTTATTTAAATACATATAGAACTGATTCAATGTTTAATCGTTGGCTAAACATTTTGATAAACATCCCATATGTTTTTAACTCCCGTTACAAATTCATTTCTACATACTTCACATATCGATTCTCACCGCTGTCATAAATAATGTAATTTTTTATTTCATTTACAACAATTATCTTATTAAATTATAATAATAATTGAAAAGTAAATTCCGTAAATATTATTTAAATAGCCAATGCAAGGTGGTTCGCATTAACATGCAATGGACTTCAGAAATGTAATTTTTAACATTCTTGTCTTTTTGTGTCTTCGATGGATACGTAAAAACTGACAAGCGTATTTTAAAAATATGTGATGCTCGAGAGTCTTTTATTAGATTGGAGATATAAAACAATTATTAGAACAAATAAATCACATATTTCCATGGAACACGAAACATCAGATAACGCGGCCTTATTATGTGTTATTACGATTATATATGTGTGTGTACGTTAAATGAACAAACAGCTTCTATTTCTTATTTTTATCTTTTGGTATTGTCATGATTACGTGACATTACAGGTATATCGTTTTATTAACCCGCAAGCCCAGCGTGGGGATTATCGGCATATACCCTCAAAGGAGGCTTATATCCAACAGTGGGCTGCAATAGGCTCATTATGAAATATAATTTACTTAAATTTATCATATCATATGTGTCTATAAATACCTAAGCATTAATAAAAATATGAATAGGAAATACGAGATGGAGGAAATTCTGAAAGAAGCAGCGAAAAAGATTGTGAAAAAATTGTTACGAACAATTCGAAGATATTATTAGAAGAGATGAAAGCGTACCACCCAAAATGTAATAATCGTAAATGTGTTCGGTTATAGCGGAAAGTAGCCTGGAAAATAATTACTGAATCGCATAAAATGTGAAAATAGAGTAGAAAACGTAATGCACATTCAAATTAGATGGAAACACGACAAAAAAATTACAACCCAATTAGATACAATTCATTGTTTATTTTTTATTAATGCATACATATGTTACGCTTTTAACGTGTACCTAAGCCTAGTGTGAAATTTTTTGAACTGTGCAACTATGTGGCGCTGACTAATTTGTTTTAGAAATGATAAACGTACCTTCCCGATGAATTATAATAATTGTTTATTATTATATTAATACCCTTACATATAAATAAATAACGTGAGATTGTGTGTGTTTGTAATGTCATAAATGACGTCTCAAATAGAATACACGTTTGTTCATATATTTATGATGTTTTACCACCCTTTTCAGTTGCCAAAAGCTGCCGTTCAATGATAAAAATACCTACATTTCAAGCAGTACAATAAACTCTGCATAGAACATTCTAGCATGTTCAGATTCGTGATATTTTATGCTTACGCTTAAGAGCGTGATATAAGAATTGAAAGCAAAAATCCCATGCAAATATCATTGGAAAAAATTTGCAAAAAATACGTTTACCCACACATACGTATGCTTCGGAGTTCCCAACAAATAAGAGAGGGAAAACGTTATACTCATAACGTAGGAAACCAATAATAGAAACATGATATAAATTGGCTTCAGCCACTCAAGATATTGTTTTGAGGCGAGCTTCTGAATAATACATATATTTCATAGCATGTTTGTTTGCCAGTGCATATTTTTTAGATTACTTCGGATCTTTCGGCCTCTGGATTGTGGGTGGTATCAACATTTCATGGACATTCTCCTATATTTTTATTCGGTTTGCTTAGAAAACACGATAAATATTGCATACGTGATCATACCGGGTTTCGCCTTTCATAACATTGGAGAACGCGATTTCGAATATCTCGTTTCATGTCTCGCTATAGGAAGCCGTGTTATTTACAAAATGTTATTGAGTCTGTTTTTGTACTTCTATCGTTTAAATATTGTTGTTATATTTTTATACGCATCATAACTAACTGTTTACAAAATGCGGTAAAATACGATATTCTTAAAAGACATTCGTAAAGAAACAATTAAATTTTATTTTCAAATCGGTATCATTAAGTGTTATTTTCTACACTTACAGACCTTTTAAGTTTTCTGAATATAACCACATATACATATGTAGAGCTCTCTGAATGTCCTTCCAGAATCTAGATTTAGATCTATTCTAACACAAAGGAAACATACAAATCGTATCATGTCGTCAACTGTTAATTCTTGTCATATTGCCGATAAGCCACTACTATATTTATGTGCATGTGTAAAGCATCCAATAAAGCAATATTTTTATACGAATGAATGAGTACTACTGGTGTATACCCAGGGTTATATTTATTTGCATATTTTATGCATCATTGTAAATTTATCTAACGTATTTAATTTGATATACATATATGAAGTTGATCAGCTGTTTCCTGGTCATAGCACAACCTGTCCTTAGTTTCGTATGAGACGGTCGTGTTTGAAATTGCTGCAAGTTATCATATTTTTTATATCCCACAGAAACTATCTAAAATCAATCAACAAACCCTTGTTCTCGTCTCACATTCTTAACCATTGAAAACTATTAGCGCAAACCATAACAAACATACTGCACGCGGCACATTCCCACGGTGCCATTATAAGTGCACAATAGCTCTTACGGCTGGCGCACGTACTGTCCAGTTACTGGCTGCTTGCCGACTCAATACTCGACGTCAGTAAGGATAGGTATTAAAAACACTTCTGCCTAGAACTCTATTAGTCTATAATATTATGCGACTGGCGTCTGGTTTCTTACGTCACTAGTAATAATATTTGTTAGTGAAGTGTTAGTGAAGTGTTCAATTATTAAATGTACGTCTGATGATAGAGCACAACGGCTTGCAATCCTAATTACTAAATAAGAGGTTACGGGTTCAAATTCCACATATGTAACTCTACAAATAAAATATATTATGGGTACACATAAAATGTATTTTATCAGCTGCACAGTTCGGATGGCCGCATGGGGAAATACCCCAGGATATTTATTATTATTATACTCGACAGGCTTTCGGTAAACTCTTTACACATACATACCTTATGCTGCCCACAACGTGCGAGTCGCACTTTTTCACACTAATCGTTTTGTGGAAGAAATCATTCAATTTGAAGCACAGTGGCGCCACAGGTAAATGTAAGGTATTTGAGTCATTCATTATGCAATTGAGTTCTGTCTTCAATGAATTTGTTAGTATATGTATACATAAAATTTATTTGTGCAGTTGAGATAATATCGATTTGGTCTCATTTTTGGGCTCTGGTCTTCTATAAAAATGAAAAGAATCAAGACAATAGTCCGCCACGCTGGTCAATCGCGAATTGATAAATGTTACACTCTAAAGATACTTTTAAAGAAAATATTATGTAGAACTTTATTATGTGCAAGATTCCTTGTGATATTTTCATTATAAATAATAAATACCTACACATTTTCTTCCGCTAACTTTTTGAACATTTTTTTTAAATAATTTAAGTAATTATACGCATCTTATTAATAAATGCAAAAAACTAACTATTTTCCGCGTGATCTCAAATCCCGGCTAAGACCGAGTTCGAACCTACTTCGCTTAACCGTTTCAATGTTACGACAAAGATATGGGCTTCAGTTTGATTTAAATCTATTTAAACAGCTGTTGTAATTTAAACTATTTTATAAAATGACTCTTTTAAAATATGGTGTATTTTCATATTTACATACTTAGTTAATTTTCTTAACACTTACTAAAATTCTTACTTTGTATTGACATCTATATGGCTGTGCTCAAATTATTCCTATTACAAGTCTGTCGCGTAACATTTCAGATTGATTACTATGTTTTTCATAAAACAAACCACACATAGCGGTGCCACTTAGATTTACGTATCCCGTACGTTTGGATATAAATCTACTACCTAAGAGTCGTCAATGAAACATGTGAGTAATGGAAAATCGATATGACCTAGCTTTAAATTTCACACTCTGCGAAAGCGTACAATTTTTGCTAGAGTTGTAAACTTTTTTTAATTGCACGCCTCCCGCTAATGGCCTGCGGAACCCAGTGTCCCGCGCGGGGCCCGCGACAGGTGATTGATGGCGGGTTATTGTTTGTGTCCCGTTTACTTTGAAAAATGAATAAGTGCTCTCGGGTAGTGATTGAGGTGGGGGTGTTTTTTGCGACGCGATTACGCGATTTATTTTCGACTGGTCCAAATCTGTAAGAACAAACGTTGCTCAGAAAGCATGTGGCGTACACAAATGTTGATGCTAAACAGTGTTGTAATTGGTAACTACTTAGTTTTATTTTAGAAACAATCGTTTTGATAACATCGAATTCGAATATGTCCTTTTTTTTATTTCCATATCGATAAAAAAATTTAATCGCGTTGTGCAAATAGCAAGTAAATAAAAATAATGCCTAATGTTAATAGAAAAGAAAAAACATTTGGCCAGCGTGGCGGACTATGGCCTTAACCGTCTCATTCTCAGAGAAGACCCGTTTGCGACATTGAAATGATATAAAGGTCGAAAAAAAGAGGGATAGAAATTGATTTCCGTTACGAGTACCAAAGAGTGCGTCGGGAGTCTTCTATCTTCCTCTCAAACAGGATAACGACAGTTTTGTATTGTAACGATTGAACTAGGTGCAACACTATTACACGACTTTTTTTGTAAATAAAGAAATAATTTCCAAATACAACATCGATATGATTATATAGTTTTGTTTATATCATAAGGGTAAATATATAATGAAGATTTAAGGTAGGTATACACAGGTGTGTTAGGTAAGATTGAACGTTTACACATTTACAAAAGATTTACACCCTTAACAATCGCATTAACGCGACACCGAGACATCAAGTGTGTCCGAACCTTTACATTAAAAAATGAACTGCTATGTTTGCGCTTACTTGATTCCGTGTTGCCATTCGGGTCAGCCATATTTTTTCCCGCGGTATTTTTTAATAGAGTTCGCACTAAGATAATTGATTGGTATATTTTTTTTGTTTGTTTTGATTTGAGTGATGGTCGCCAGTCATGCCAGATTCTATTGTCGTCGTTTATTTTCTCACGTATGGAACTGAATAGACGCGCATTATGTGTTTTGAAACACTAGTCAATATTCAGTGCGTGTTGTGTGCAATACTAATGGGTTTGTTACGTCGTGATGTGTCTCAGTTCTGATCGTAATCTTTTCTAAAATACTATATATTACATTCTTAGTATTGAGAACGAAGAGTATGCATTTTAGATTTTTTATTCAGCGAGCCAGATTATGGCATGAACCTCTGTTATTCTGAAACTAAACCCGTCTACTCACCTACAGTGGCCATATGTGCCCAGTGTGTGGCATTAGACTCACCACCTATTCCGTAGTGAGACGTACACGTAACTGGTAAAACGTTCGAGATCGTTACACTCCTCCGCCTATCTCTTCAGAGATTACATGCGTGATGTTACATTATGATTTTATTATTTACATTGTGAACAATGTGATACAAGTGATCGCGGCATTGTGTATCAAATAGGATTAGAGTTTTACGAGGAGTTTGTAACTGATATTTGTATGTTGACTAATTCTAAGACTCAACTTGGGTGGCGCACCTGGTATGCTGCTTTCATTTAATCATGAAATAAGAGTAATGTAAACAGTAATAGATGTTTGTCTATCTTGAAGTCATGTAACACGTAACATCACGGCATCCCAGAACAGGTAGACAGAGGAGTTAAGTAAACTCTCACGTTTCTCCAATTACTTTTACTCCCCACTATGGAATAGGAGGTCTGCCTATCACCATACACCGGATACAAATCCTTACTTCGAGCCAATACTAGACATTTTTAGTAAAAATCTAAGTAAGAAAATCTAGTATCTCTCCCACCCGAGCTCAAAGCTCAAACCCAGAACCTCTGGATCAGCAGTCGTCCTACTAACCACTCGAACCACGTCAGTCATTCACATTCATTTGCAGCCATATTTTCGCTTATCAATACGTGTTTTATCCGTATTAAATGTACAGAGAGCATATAAAACAAATTTAAAACGTATCCAGAGTCCAGCTGATAAACGAAAGTGAGCCGCAATGAGAAATTGGGTCGGTAAAAAAAATAGTTTAAAATGAAAAAAAAAATACAAAAACATCGAATTACCAACAACCCCTTCGATTTGCAAGTGAAAATAAGAACAAACAAGAACCCTTTGTGAGGAACAATTTACGTTCAAACAGTATCAAACTTCTCATTCGGCACAATATATTCAATGCAATCACATTCGTAAGGCCCCGTCACACATGTGGGTCGACCAACTTTTGTTATGCCTCGACTCCTCCTGTATTTTACATGCAAATTTCTTTCTACGATTGTCTATTTTTCGTATGCGCAACGTATACGACAGTTAAAGTTAAATTGGCACAATGGAGCTGTCTGTTTGCAAGACGTTCCGTACAACTTCGTTTTGTTGCGTTTCTATTGAATCGCATTGACTGCAGCATAGGTTTTGAAACGAACAATACAAAGCAATGGAAAGCATACGAAAGTTTTCCTTCAAAGATGCAATTAAGTCATTGACAAACGCAATATATAACGACTGTTGGATTTCACTTTAAAAGTGCTCTTGCCATAACTAGTGCCGAAAATGCCATGAATAGTACGAAAAGTCCTATTATAATAAATAGTAAAAAAAAACGTAACATCACGCCTGTAATCCCCGAAGAGGTAGGCAGAGGAGTGTAGAACACTCCCACGTTTCAC